>QNGE01005549.1:0-31477 GCA_008508345.1 Paragonimus westermani
AATCATCAGCGTACGGTCCAATATCAATAATCAAGCAATGGTCGTCACTGACAAATTCAACACCTGTTGCGCACATACCGGCCAATGCTCTCTTGTTTCGCAAAGTTTACCGTCCGTCATTCTTCTGATCCCAAGAGTAAGCCTACAAATTTGCCGGTGTTGAACTTCGACAGAGGTCTGCAATTGATGTGTACGTATACGCTGGTGAGCATTGACATGATCAGAAGCATTAGACGGGTGATAACGTGAGTGTTTGTCAAGGTGAGTTGTGTGGAGTTTGTGTTAGTGGCACTGTACGGGTATGTGAACGCAACCAGCGGACCTCCAAACAAACGCAGTCGCATCGTATCAACAGCACTTGCCTCCGCTGGACCTCCTGTTGGATACATGTGAAATTTTGGATGTAGCCATTACCACTGTTTCGTCGTCACATGGTGAGATTACCTCCGGACTCCTGTTCCGACGTTAGACAGTGATTCTAGCTAGCTCAACGATTATTATACTTGTTCAAAGCTGGAGGTCCAGGGCTACTTGATCAAGCCGGTCAACTTGTCTCAAAACCCAGCAGACATCAGTTGATCTGAAGGACAGTAACTGAAAGCAAGTTGTTCCAACGCTGTCGGGGATTGCAGCAGGTACCGAAAGTAGGTCAAATTTATACGACTGACAAAGTTTCGAAATGACCCACGTAGAACCATCTAGTAGAAATGGGGGAGAGAATGCATTAGTGATTGTTTGGTGAAAATATACTTGATCCACTGCTCACTCAAACGATGACACAGCAAAAGATCTGCAAGGGGGCTAATCCAAGCGTTGCGTTAAAGATACGACATCAGGATTATACGAACAGTCTCGTTATTTTGCATTCCATTGTTTGCAAACAATTTTGTCTCGTATTGCACCGATTAACTTTTAGTTTGTGACTTTGCACGTGCTAATACTATCAGCCAATGACGGACTTTGATCTTCATTAGTGTTTTACACCCATAAATTCCGCTCCTCATTTCGTGTATAGCAACCGCCGTCTACCGCTACCAGCACTAGGTCTTCTTTCCATTGCTTGCGTGGAAGGTTTCGATTCAAGTACGATTTCTTGAACTATTCGAAGTCCCTAATTCCAAGCATCACAGACTGACAACCCTGTAAGAAAACGTTGACTGTCTATGAAAATTTCCAGTACAGGGCCTGTAAAGCTTCTTGTCATGATCCTTTCGGCCGCTAACGGCTTCTACGATGAAGGACTGCTCAACGTGCATCATGCCAAAGAAAAGTCTGCGTAATTAGGTCACTGCGAACCTCCAAAATTCATGTAAGAACAGGTCACAATTTCAGGCCGTGACCCAAAAACAACATGCCGCAGAACAGTGACCAGATTGACAGTCACCTATTGAACACACCCAGCAACCAGTTCGTACTCTTTCAAGCTTGTGTACACGGACTGATTAGCATACTTTGGTAGAGGTCTTGTCTAACCCGCGTCAAGCGCACAGATAGTCTTCTTGTTTGGGCGGAGGAAGTGCATTGGTATCATTCTAGAAGTAGCTAGCCTCCTTTTAGCGGCCGTCTCATAGATGGCAGGCAAGATATATTGTAGACGACGCACAGATGCCCAGACGTTTCCCTCGATAGAAAAGCGTGATACTCGCTGTGCTTTTTGTACCTTGGAACAAAGAGACACTGTCATAATTTTTAGCGAATGACATGTGTGGACTTTTGGTGTCATTCAGGTTAGACTTGAGTCGTCTGTCCGCCGCCTAATTGCGTCAGAATCTATCTTTAGAGCACTCGGATCACCAGCATTCCACGGTGTTGGACCATCAGCCTACAGAAGAGAGTTGCTGAGAGTGTCTGCTGGAAGGTTGTTGGCATAAACAAGGATTAGAATAGGGTTTAGCACTGACATTTGAGGAATTCTGGAATAAACTGGGCAAGCAGGTGAGGGATCGGTCTCTGTTTTGACTCCAAAGGTCGTCGTCAAGACGAAGGACAGCCCAGCTTAGAAACTCTCCCTGTATGTTATTGGCCACTAACGTGCATCTTTGAGGAGCACGTTGAGCATGGCATGATGCCTCAGCTGATTGGAATAAAATAGCGTCTAAGACGACGCGAAAGTCTTTTATATCAGTCAGGTCGTCTCCTATTAAAATGCTGTAGCGCCCAGCCGTTCTCTGTGTGACCGTATTTCATGGCAAGTGTTGAAGAGCGAGTATTTACTGATGAGAGGTATTGCTGAATCCTCCTTATTCCTTCAAATTCCACAATGTCATTAGCAGGGTTAACAAGGATGTTCACAAGTTATTATCAGTATCATCGAACACCCTCACGTTCAGCATTTTGGACAACGACGCCGTCGACATCAGCAAGAATGAAACGTTTCTCAGAAATTGTTCGTCCGGTCGCTCTTGAAGCTTGTTTGCCCTCAACAGCATTATGCTCGGTTATTTGAATAATTATATGTCTGAATTACCACTGTAGCCATGTGCTCTGTTGAAAATAACATGAAAGTATGGTCTTGCTTTCACTTAGGGTTCATAACACCTCAATTTCGACTTGAATGACTGCATAAATTACACTTCATTTGGTAAATAGAAGGGAATATCTAAGTCTCTCCGGCTGACTGCATGTCGATGGCTCACTTCTTTAGACATTTCATGCTCAATTATGGCTCATCCTGCTGAATCTGGCATTCCTCTCAACATCGATATCCACCGAGGGCTTATTCTGCTGTCCTCCCAAACCTGTTAGTGTTGTGAAATATTTCTGTCACTCAAATGAAGACTTGATTATTCTAATTAAGAGTGACTTGCTGTGTTCAGTGTGTTACTATCATGTGCATGTTATTATGGGTTGCGTAACTTGTGATGCACCCGTGACGGCCTTTATTTGCCAAGTGAAGAAGCACACCGGATGGGTCTCCGATAAGTGACGTTGGGCGGTCCTCAATTGAATCGCTTAATAAGGCTGCTCGCAATAACCTCCCCACCGTTCTCTGAGTGGTCCCAATATGTATCCAGAACACATAGATGTCATTCAAGGGACACCCAGGAAATACTCAGGGACTGCTCGGAAATCACCCAGAGAGCTACCGGTCTATTGGGTTGATGGGAACAACATATTTTTACGTATGGCCAAATAGGAAGGTGAGGTGGCCTCATCAATCGAATGATGAAAATGACCGAACTGTGGTAACAACAAAAGAAGCTGTAGGGGTAACGGGCGTGTACAAAAGGTACACGTACGAATAAAGGGAAGGGGTGTGTAAAAAAAATAGAATGACTAACTGGTAAATCCAAATCTTCCGAATTGATAGACCACCACGCAACAGAAGAACAATGTCAAAGTGTAGGTTCAGACAACGATCAATGAATGGTTCCACACGCGACGTAGGATGACGAAAGTCTAGCACCGTGAGATCAACCGATACGGGGTGCTGAATAAGTTTCGCTGTGCGATTACTTCATTGGCCCAAACATCCACAGAGATGAGGTGGACAGGAAAATTGTGCGGTAACTCTCGTTTATTCTTGATGACAGTCGAATTCAAAACATGGTGGTGATGCAGTCAAACACCTGAACAGATCAAGTTAATTAAGCCGTACATGCGGAAATGTACGAAAATGGATTGCAAAATATGACTATAAATCGTAGACACAACAAGGAGAGCGCTGTGGCAAAGAAGAAAGCCAAGTATTGTCCTAGAAGCGCATCAGGATACCGGTGCACGTTCGATAGAGCGTTTTGGACAGCGCTACATTCTCTTGCACGAAATGTTAGTGAAGTTCACTATCTGCGACAAGTTAGGGGTGTGTGACATCAGACAGCCACTTCACTCTCTGCAGATAAACCCTCCGTCGAAGAGCTGCGCATGACTACCGTCTCGAACGAGCGACATTGGTACTGTCAATTTCCTCGAAACATTCCGTATTTTTCGAGGTCTATTCAAAGCGTAATTTATGGTTTTAACTTCTACCATTTTGCGTCATAACACCCTGTAACGGTAACAACAAATGACAATTTACATAAAGGAGAGTGTTGTGGGGCAGTTTCGATACAGTCAGAAACCAGTGAAATTATGTAAACGAACAAGCACAGTTCGTATATTAATGGTACAGAAACGGAGTGGAGATCTGCACAACATCATTCCGGCACTTCACCGGTATGTCACCAGACAGCTCCTCTCTAAGATCGTTCAAACCAGTCAGTTAGGAGAGGAAAATGTTATCGTTCCATAGAATTTCATGTGGTGTGGAACATGTTGAGTAATACGTAGAAAACCACCTGAAACAGACAACAAAGAAGTAAACATCAGCGGAAGTTCAAACTGCATGCGCAAAAGTTTCAGCATTGCCACAATTTGAGAACTCTCTTTCGGCTCACGTTTGCTCTCTGTGTTTCACTGACCCATTCCATTTTACTGGTTTAATTGGATAGACTTCTTCAGGGCCAGTCAAAGCCTACATAGTTACATAATGTAACCTACAACCGAAGCCTGCTAATGCGCAGCAACTAGATTCGAATCGAGTTGTATGACGTACTGCCGCGTTGGTATTGCCGTCTCAGTTTTCGTTTGCGTTTACCATGCACATCGCTTCTTGTGTCTTTGACTCGTGCTCATTAAAAAAACGTTGCCTTCCGGCGCTCTCACGCCGCCCCAACGTGGTCTGCAGTGTTACGGACACTCACGATAGAAACAGCTAGATTCGGTTTCCTTTCATGAAAAATAAGTGGAAGACTGCTAAAAAGCAGCCGGTCCGGCGAGTTTCAGCAAAATAGTACAAGTAAAAATCCAAAATAAAGCGCACAAAAGTTGCGCATTCCGCGGAACCTAACATCCTTGTACCTAGCACGTTTTCAAATGGTCCATTACATGTAAATCACTTTCTTACGGCCCAGCAGCACGGTGGTGAACAACTAGGACCTGTTCTAGAGAATAATTATGAAGAAGTATCAGAACATCAGGGTGTACCTGGAAAACTTCCAACGAGAAACCTGCAGTGGTTGCTTCATCAGCAGTTCAAAAACTGCAGTAAGTGCCAAGAAATATAGGAAAATATATTTACTCTCAGGCTTCTTGTACGAGAGAGTCGTGTACAAGGTGTGTACTGTACACTTCGGACGGTAGCCGCCAAACAGTGACATATTTGTACAATCTGTATGACAAAATTTTAGGTTTGCTGACTACGGAGTAGTGCGTTCTGGGTAGTTCACTATCTTAGTGGCACATATCGTATTGAGATGGCCAACCTGGAACACAAACGACTTTCAAGAAACAGACGTCGGTAGCAGATAATCGCAAGTAATTTTGTTGGTGTTGAATTCCAAAAGCAAGGAAACGTTTCGCGTTAAAAGTAAGTTCTGAATTAAGATGCATTCGAACGACTTACACAACTTACGTGGAAAGTAGGGTAAGGTTGATTCTCGGAACGTACCCATGAAATGACGCGATCTACTAGAAGCAGAAGGGCAGTATCGCTTTGTGTTGAGAGAGAATCGTGCTCCGCTTGCACTCTTCGTTCTCAAAAGTTCATTCCATTTCACAAATTTACCGACGACATTTTAGCGGACGCCACTCACCGTTTATATTATGGTGGATTCATACTGTGACACGCTGTGCTGATAGACGTAACTGGTGTAGAAGCGACGTTCTTTGACGCGCCGATGCCAAGTGAAACGACGGTCAGTTACCGGATCGTTTTAGAACGTATGTTGACAATGCTGCCGTGCACGTCAGCATTCAAAAACTTCGTCGTTGAACGTTAACCTGCACAGTGGCGACCAGTCTGCAGGGTTTACTCTATGTGTGCCACAATATTTTGCCAATGTCACCCAATGAATGTACCCCATGGCCGTCACCACCTGTCAGGCTTAGACACGTATCAAATAAAACCGCTTACATCAGTGAACACGTAGCATGGTATAAACAATGAACGTCTAGCAGTTTAACAGGTCACTAAAGGCTACCAAGTCTGTAAACCGGGAAACTTTCCAGTACCTGTGTTGGAGATGGGTGGCCTGTTAATCTGACCCAGCCTATAATTTGCTGGAAGCCATCGTTCTCTTACGAAAATATACAACAAGCCGGGTGGATGATCGGAATAGACAAATTAAAAGTGTCATATGTGGGCGGTAGACAGTGTGTGCGTTAACAGAAAAGAATGTTCCTTGAATCGTTTGCTAACGATTCAAGTTCACACCGAGTTACGCGTAATCTGTTGGTCCAGTGAATGCCTCTCAATATTCAACGACAGAGATAATCTATCCTCGAGACGGTTAGTGAGAAAACGCTCGTAATAACTGGATTTAGTACGGTACTAATTGAACCAATGTACAAGAAAATTGTCTCTCACCTCGAATGTGAAAATTCTCAGGAATCAAAGAAAGTGCCCGCACAATGAATTAACAACCAGGCACCGATGAACAATGGTGGACGATAAAACGGGTTGAACTCACTCAAACAAATGGTCATTGGTTCGGTCAGAGCAAACCGACAGTTCATGCATCGAGAAATGAAGGTAATCATAAGTTACTCAAGAAAAAATATGAAAGAAAAATGTCTAATTCCGGTATTTGGGAGTTTACAGGGCTCGGACTAAATAGGGGTGAAGGAAACGGTCAAGGTAGGTTGTGTAAGACCAAGGATGAGTAATGTATGTCATTTATGAAAGAGAATAAAGCGTAGGGTCACCTTTCAGCATCAAGCAAACCTCAGCAATCTCAGACTAACGCAACAAACCTTAACACAATCAACAATGTTGAACGTTCGAAGTTCGCGCTTTCTGAAAGTCTGTGCGCTGCTGGCACAGAACTTTTGAAGCTGGTTGGACCGCCAGCGGTATGTGTAAACCTCTCAGCATTTCTGTAAACTTCACCAACATATGTACGGTGTGTTTTCCCCAAAGACTGCGACAATATTCAGATAGATTACGTCGGTTACGAAAAAGGGACGTTGAATATCCGGCGTGCATAACAGCGAATGTTTCACTCTGTTAGTTACGAAAACCGTAGATGCGATTGTTGCTTCTTTTCGCAGTTGCTGATGCTTTGTATCTATGTCGTCGCGGTTTTCCGAGATAGACCGATCGGCAGGTCAGTGGTGAATTAGATGTGGGCACCAATTGCAACTATACACACTGAGGCTGAACCCGGTGATGTGCACAAACCGGTATCACGTGAGCCCGCTGCTGTCGTATATTCTCACTTGAATAGGATTCCATACACGGAAGACATATGCCAAGATATTGCCGTTACGGTGGGTTGCATGAGTGATGAGAATAACGGCAAGCACGCGGAAACGTTCCGTGGTACAAATGAGTTGTCATCAAAGCACCCCGACATCCTACTGCACTGCTCACTCCCTGGACGAGAGACTGTAGATAAGCGGTAAGGAGCTGATCAAATCGGATGCATTGCTCACATCGCAGTTGACTTACCCAGCTTGAGTCGAAAGGAGACGAGGGAAAAGTGGTCGAGACTACACTGAAAGCCGCTGGGAACCCAGTATGGCGGAGCCGAGAAATCGAACCGTGAAATGTGTCTGGTTTACTTCGAAGAAGGAAAATCTTGGTCGCTGTAGATTACGGGTGGAGCGGAATGCTGCTAGGCGCTAGCACCTTGACAAGAACTTCGACCTTTGCAATCGCCTCTGAAACCACCTCTTTGACCCTGACTTCCTCTTGGTTTTCCGCCACCTCAAAAACTTGAGACACTTGATCCACGATCGAAGCTTTGCCTCCCAAAGTTACGACCGCCTTTACCGTGACTGCTTGGCCTGTCTATGATTCCGATAATTTGTGGCCCCAGATTAAGGCACTGCCAGCCGAGAACTGGTACGACTGCTTCTCCGTTTATGAGGAAGGATCACAGGAAAAACGGGTCAGAACATGCTTGATAATTTACTCGGAGACCCCTTATGTAGCATTTGCCATCCCAATTATCACAATCGTCTGAACCCATCCGTCCCATTCTGTGTGCCAGTTTGATGATTTCACTCACACACCTGCCAGTTCCAGCACGTGTATCTCAGTTGTTTCCACAGTGCACAGAAAGTCCACACTTGGAAGTCCAGTGATTGGTGGCAATTTGCCATCGATAAAACTTACAGCACGTGCTTGACGAGTCTCTACAGGTGGCTTAAAGCAAGTTACAGCAGAGCTGAGAAAGCATACTGTAAGGAAGATGGCCTGGAAGCCGATAAACAATGACATTTGCCAGATATGCTACCTCAGAACGGAGCCCGTAGACTCGGACGAGGGAAACGTCAAATGGGTCCAGTGCCTCCAGCGCTCGTGTTAGTGCCATCATTCATGTGCCGGCTGCCGATAGTCCGACGTTCACCCCGTCCACATGGATCACGAGACGATTGAGCAACCAACATGGAGCTCGCAAAAGCACCTCCAACAAGAACACCGGAACGGTCTTACTGTCCCTCTCAGGACAAACAGGAGTGACACCACGACCCACTTTAGGACAATTACAACTTGATTTCCAACCTGAGCCCTGCTCACCCATTGCTAAGATGCGTACCACTGTTCAAATTGGACAGGCGATGAGGGCCACTGGGTCGCGTTCCAGTAGCAGCCTCCTAAGCATGTTGTTCCGTCCTAAGCATTATTCAACATACCTATTTTGTGTTTATCCGGTGATGCACGTGCATATAATGTACACACGCAGTGATGCATATATACATATACGTAAATATGTGCACATGTTTGTACAAGTATGACTACACGTGATTGACAGCGTCCGATTTGGCTTAACCTGTCACACCGACCGAATCCAAAGGACGCCTTCGCCTAACCATCACCGCAATTGGCTTGCCCCGCGTCACTTGCGGTTCTGCCCACACACCACATATCTAGTGCATATTCGAAGGACTAAGGCTGGCAAGTGTGCGAGTAGGGTCTTTGTGTCCCGCCAGCTAATGCTGGTTGGCCAGTTGATTGGCTAGCAGGAAAAGAAAACCCTCATCTCTCCAAAAGTAAACATAAAGAGACTGCAATAATGAGGTTTAAACTGAAAGAAAAGAATTGTGAAGTATGATACAAGAAACATTACTGTATAGGAATTTGAGTTAGTGCATACCAGAGAAGATAAGAATGAACAACAAAGTTCAGACTGGAGTCCAAAAAGAGTACACGGACCACTCATCATAGAGAGCACCAACGAAGCTGAAGGAATGAATGCAAAGAAGATTGCAAGCACCCGCGTTTCTGGAAAGAGAAGCCGACTAATTACCAATGAAAAGGCCCTTGGCCGATGCAGCTATTAACAGAAGCAGAGTGGATATTCTGATATGCCCTACCTGACCTGAGTCTAACGTACTCGTCATCTGTTCGTCGACCGTAAATTATGAGTACGTTGGTGACCTGCTCATCTCAAGCGGCGAGCGCGTCTACAGCCGCACACATCACAACGCCGTATAGTCACGTCTAAAAGACTCAGGGCACCGATGGTTACTTTGCGGACCACGCGCTTCCGCTCGCGGCAACGCAATAACTGCTCGTTGAACTTTCGAAAGCGCGTCCGGAGCTTATTCTTCTGGGCCATCCGGTTCAACACCAGGTCTTCCAAACATATAAGACCAATGTTACAACATGAAGGACTTACCTGCACAACATCCTGGTATTGCCGCTCTTGGCCACCAGGATTTCGCTTTTCTGATTCCATTTGTCCACAAAATAGCTGCTTTGAAATACGGTCATCGCCACTTAGGCGGACGTAACCTAGCCGACGGAGCTGATTTAGCACCAGAAGGTCTTCTATCTCCTTGATGTCCGCTCGCTGTAGTACTTCAGTGTTGAGAGCCATGCCCAACGACTGATTACCCAAGTGCGCCTCAGACATTGTACACTGAAGCGACCCAGGTAGGGCACGTTCCGCTGATACTATGTCCACGTTTCACTGCAATACGGCGATACAGCCTGCATCATGGAGCGGTAGACAAGGAGATAAGTGCTCGCTTCCAAGCTGTGGTTCTTCTCGACCCGTCATTCAAGGCCTCCGGAAGCAACAATAGCCCTCGCCGCAAGCACTCCCAACTCACCATCCACAGAAAAATCTGTCGACAAATTACTACCCAATAAGCAAAAATTCAAGCAGCTATCGACAACTTATCCATCGATGCGGATTTAGGGTAGATGTGCACAAGCAGCTTTTCCACCATGAGAAGGGTGTAAGAAGGGAAACATCTTACCTCTTGTGATAGCCAATGAAAACTTTGAAGTTGCCGACGTGCAGGATGTCGCCAGACGCCGCAGTTTTTCTTCATCGTGTGCCAGCAATGCGCTGTCACTTGTGAACAGGAATGTGCGGATCGTCGAAGAATGTGATCGGGTTGGGACGCCGAAACGTTGGATATTCAACAGGCGCCCGCCCGTCCGGTACCCTTCTTCAGCACCATCCTCTCTAGAGTCTTGAAATGCAGCCGTTACCGTGACAGTCAAATATAGACTAAATAGAGCTGGAGCTAGAACACAACTCTGCTTGACGCCGCTGGCGATGTGGAAATTAGCAGAGGACAATCCACACGATTACACTTTCGTCTGTCTGCCCACACAGCAATCCAGTCATATTGACGAATTAACATGGACATCCAAGCGTACCAGGTACCGTCCAAAACGCATCGCGGCCCACAGAATCGAAGGCCTCGGTGAAGATCACAAACAAGGTGCACAAGAGATGGATGCGTTCCCGGAACTTTTCTCGAAGCTTCCGAGCAGTAAACACAAAACCGATCGTATTCCGGCTCGCCCAAAATCCACACCGCTGCTAAGAAACATTCACTCGCAAAGCTTCCGTATTCAACGGGTTCAGAAAAATTCTGGCAAGCACCTTGCCGGCGCAGCTGTAAAGACTGGTGCTCCGAGAGCCGTCGGCGCATTGCTTAACAGCCCTAGCTTTGGAGAAGGGTCCGATGAGAGCACCGTTAAATTGTTGCGGCATTGACTCGTGCTCCCGGATAGAGTGAACCAACCGGATCAAATGGCGTTCCAACGTCTGTCCGCCATTCTTCAGGTTCTCGCCTGGCAATTAATAATCGCCTACATACTTCGCGATGTATAGTTGACCGATCGCCCTTTACAAACACAGAGAACCTCAGAAAGAAGGATATTCGAAGTGGTTGAAACGTAGAGTATAACATTTTGCTCGTAACGTTGTGTTATTCCCAATCTGTTGATCAATAACTTGTTGATCAAGACGCCCAGACTATTCAACTTCATTCGTACTAAATTTGGTGCGGATATCTTATAATTTCAACGGCCTAATAGTAAACCGAATGACCTCGAGGCCGAATTTTCTCAATGGTTGGCGCAGTTCGTCAGTAGCATGTATATATTAATGTGATATTTGTATATATGTGGCATGTATTAAATTATTAAGCAAACTGTACAGAAGAATTTCTTCAAAATTGTGCAAACGTGTTTGCATACCTATATATGTGCTGCATGCAGTCAATATAAATGCCTGTATACTTATGTATATGTACAGGCCTGCGTATCCGTTGATACACATACACACGTATATATGCATATATGTATCACTGAAAACATGAACATATGTATATATAAATATACGTACACGTTTACATATATAGCTATGTATAGGTGTATAACCGTAAGTCTGTGTATACACACTTAAATGTTTAATGGAAATTATACGTGGGAGGTGAAATCTGGTGTTAGACAGCAACAAAATGAGGAATCATTCAATACTGGGCGATATTTCCTTGGTATCGCTTAGTAATTTGGAAATCATCGATTTTCATGACAGGGAACATCAGGGGAGTTAAAAAGATTTGTTTTAGTCGACCGTAAATCGGTCTGTACTTCATTTGGCGCCGAGATCGGAATTAGCGGTGGTATGAATTGTCACTGTATGAATGTGGTATCTTGTGTAGAATTTTTTTACGTGTGATCAATATTTGACGGATGTTATCCCATATTCCATTTAAAGTTATGGATTATTTACAGGGCTTTAAAGATGTCCGTGAGGGTCGCAAATTCGTTAGCTCTAGCGAGTTCGAAAGCTGCTTAGATAGGTACATGAAAGATTACACTTTTTTTACGTGCTTCGTTCAAGCAAGAAAGCAGGCAGTGGACGCTCGAAATATGATCATCTGAGTGTGAATGCCGTTGAGTTTCCTTGGTAGATGGTGTTCCGCTGTACATAATACAAGCGACGTAGAAGCGGAAGCCATGGGGTACGACGTGTTTAGTTAGTTGAGTTCGCATTCTTCTCTTTGCACAGTTTCCGCAATGCATGTTGCTAATCACGCTTTAACGTGGTTGGGAGAAATATGGAGTTGGTTGTTAGCTCCTTCACATTGGTGCACAACCACAACATAACTGCCTTGCTGTACGATGCACATCCAAGTATTAGCTGGCTCATGGAGAGTGAAGTGAACGACTCGAGACATCTTTTCTAATACAACACGCCAACTGCTGAGTTGGGGCAGTATGCTGCGGATGTTTATTTCAAATATATAACTACCATGGATATTTGCGACATCCGTCATCGGTTGAAACCGCCGGTGATAAGTAATTGGGTTAGTGTGCACTAATGTAGCAGAATATCTGCCACAAATCCTGCATCATATAGATAAAAGCGGCGTGCTGCGTGTCACCAGAGACGACAACAATGGATACACGCACATATTTTTCGCGCGCAGAGAGCACTGCAGTTATTCGGACGGTTTACTGGTGTGGCAAACGTCGACGCCACTCAAGTGACCAATCGCCATGAGTGGGTCCTCTATCACTCCATATTCACCTCTGTAGCCTAAAGCTGTATCAGTTCCTCGTTACAGACGGCATGGGTCATGGACGACTCGCGATGTACGCCCATGTGCGAAGTGGGAAATACGCACCCCTGCGTCATTTGTTCGAAACATCCCGGGAGGTGATAGGGGAACACACACGTGTCAGAACTTTTGTGATGGATAAAATGGCGGCCCAAATGCGAGCAGCACGAGTGGTCTTTGGGTGTGACGTAATATTATGTTACTTCCATGTTCGGGATGCCGTGAGGAAACATGTAAGTTGGTGTAATAAACCTTATAATCACCATCCAGACGAATTCATTCAGAAGCCGGTATCTGCTTCATCGCATGGCTACATGCAATAACTCTGAAGAGTGAGTGATAACCTTTGTCTATTCACTACGAACAGTTGGACGAGTTCAAGGTTATCGTACTTTATGTAACATCAATTGGTAGCCTCGAGTCAGTCACAATGGCACACAGTATACAGTGAACATCAGCAACGGCACGCGTGAGTGCAATTTCTATAAGTCCATGTGGTTACCATGTATTCATGTGTTGTTCGTATTCAGAAAGCACTTCTATCCGTACAGTACATTGTTGTTAATTATGACCGCATTTGCTCGAGGCCGCTTCCCAATCTATACAAAACCGGTATGTTCCACTGAGATGTCACAGTCGCCGGCAGTGATACATTTCAACTGGATTACAAAATGTAGTATCACGGGTTAGATAAGCTGCACGATGTAAACTCCAGGGCTGGAAGCTGCGTTTTCAAGGCTATCATAGCTTTCACGCACCAGTCCATTGAGACACCTGAGGCGGCTTTACCACACACAGACTTCCCACTTCTTCCGTCCTGGAACGCAAAACAGCCGAGGTAAGAGGAGACTGTTCACGCAGGGGTGCTTTGTGGATATTGTGGCAACCCCTTTAATACGAACGGCTATCGGTGCTACAAGGACCAGCTAATTCTCCACGTGGAGTGCAAGCGGGTCCGAGTGAAAGCGTTGGTAATCGGTCTCACGGACGTCACTGGCAACGGCAAGTGATACCCCACCTAACATGTCACATACCGTTCAACTTTAGACCAGCATACATAGCAAGAGGAGGACTTCTACTTAATCGGAACCGAAAGCAGAGAGGCTTCGTGAAGTCGGACTAAACATTCCAGATAATGCTGACATGTACATATAATAAACGTATTCTGAAAATTCTGTATCATTTTCACGTCGTCGCGTAGACGTCAATGTGTCCAACCATAGGTCGTGACGTTGTGACTGTAAGGTACACGTAGGCTGACTGTCGAACGTGTCACCCTGGATGGCTCCATGTAGTACAATGCTCCACTCCCCGTTAAACCTTTCTAATTTTTTGAAAACCCTTGAAATTCCATCTCCTCGGTAGTCAGGTAGTTGCACAAACTTGCAAATTTCTTTGTTACCCTATTGCCAAAGCAGCTTACGCCTGATTACCGTGAGCAGAATAAACTCTATGCAGATGATACCGAATTTAGTCTGTATTATATTTAGAAGTCATCGGCTGCAGCCCTATCTACTTACCCACGGCGCCTCCACATTTCAGTGGTTTCCAGTTACACGTGGAGATGATCATAAACACTCAAACTCATCAACTGTCGGCACCTATTTCAGGGAATATAGAAGGCAGAAGTTCACGAAGAACGATCTACAACTCACACGGTGCATGGTTATTAATCGTTCGTCGTTAATTCCTGCTATCTACCAGATAAAACTTCAACTATCTCGTAAACATATTTTGCTATCAAATTAGCGCAATTCTTCGGCGTCCTTGATAAAAATCTTTTACGCATTAAAACAGAAAATTATCCCACAGCACAATAGGCATATTTCATACTTTCCTAAATATTCGGTCCACAATCACCCACATGATATTCCAAACCCATATATTAACGGTACACCAACGACAGTACTCACTTTCTTCGTATAAATTTAAGCTAAATGTATACATAAATGTATATAAATTTGTTCGTGCATACATGTGTACATATATTTATTTATTCATACGTACATTTGCATGCATACATATACAAATATATGTATAGATGTATAAATGTATACGACCAGTGAATAATATATGTATATATACATACATATACGTATAAACGTTCACACCTATACATATTACATATTTGTGCATATAGATGCAGGTATATAAATATCTATACACATAAATAGGGAAATACTCCTAACTGCATGCATACATGTATATATGTAGATATACGATTGGACACGTGGTACCGCTGCATACGTTATGAACACGTGTTTATAAGTTTGAATACATACGTGGATGAATACACACACACACACACAAATGCATACATATATATACACCTATACATATGTGTATGTGTACAGTTATACAGATGTGTGTGTATCTATACCTGTATGTGTTCACCCAAGTATAGATGCGTATTCATCCTGACCTTTTCTGCCACCTTGGCGTGGTGATAAGACTCGTGTGCTAATTTGATCCGGCGGGCTGTACTGACTGGGACTTCGGTCTGCACAGGTTCAAACTTGTCAGATTGACCAAAATGGAGCAGCCAGACAAAAACCAGATGCGTTCGTTGTGCTTGATGAGCGTGTGTTGTGTGTTGGTTAGGCTAGATGTCCGTTCTTGCCGTGTCTGCTTTTGTGAGTATGTGTCAGTTTTGTCTGCGCAATACTGGTGTTCTTCTGTGAGTGTGCTAATTCTCTCGAGAATCGCTTGTTTACTGCCGCATGTGTTCATCCGGGGCTGCATCATTTTCTCTTTTTTTCGTTCATGTTTTTTTATCAAAATTTCGTATAGTTTTCAGGTTTTAACGTTCTGTGCAGGTTTTCTTGGGTTTATTTGCTGTGTGTGCCTGTACTCTTCAACAGTGTCTGAACTTTTTTTCTCTGTCTGCTTGCTGACACCCTCCTGAGATGGTCATTTGTCGTAAACTTACGACTGTCGTCTTCCTGTCGAATTCCTTCAGTGCTTCTACTGTTTCGCATTGTGACTGTCGCGGATGATGTCCGTGTGTTGTGGTTTTGTTGGGCATGATAATTGTTTCTGACTGGTCTGAATTTGTGCGCGTGAATTGAATAAGATCGTCTGCACAGTATTACTATTCCCGTAAGTGTCTGCTGAATCTCTTTGGATATGTCTGCCGATCCTCTCCCAGGTGGTTGATTCTAATTGCTTCTGTGTGTGTGTACGTATGCGACCTGCTACTTCTCGTTAGAGCTTTCCGAGCCAAAGGCTTTGGATGGGGGCCTCAGTCACTCTTCTTCTGACGTCTGGGCGTTTTGACACTATCTGAAGCCCTTACGAACCATGATTACACAGAATCAGCCAAGTACCATATTGCATCGGCCGTCACGCAGGATAAACTGGATCCGCCCCATATGCTGCATGCGGCAGGTTGGATAGGCGCAAATATGCTATTGCCAGACACTCACCCTCATACTTTCTGTCCAACACGAACCCCCGAACAGATAATACTCAGTCAAATTTCAGTGCCCCGAAGAATAACTTGAGACAGACACGGGGACGTGCACACGCTGCTGGGTCAATTTATTGCCACAGAACCGCCGAAACGGCGCACATCGTTGGTCGTGATGAACTAGGTCGATTTTGAGTCAATGTAGCAGCTTTGGGTGAGACAATGCTTGTAGAAAAGATAGATTGCGGGAAGGATGTGCTGGGTACACCTTTTAATAGCAGGTTGCCGGGCAGACGGTGCTCGGGAGGGTGGTGTCTGTTTTGCAGTCGCCGATCACATCAATGCTTTAGTGATAAGCTGACTGCACAAATCAGCTCTCGAATGCTATATATGCGCTTGCCACTCGGTCTAGGTGAGTGTGCCACATTTATTAGTATTAACTGTCCAAATACGTGCCACGCTGATGATACAAATGACGATCCGCTCGTTGCCACTGTGTGACAAATTGTTCTGGTGACTTGAACGCTCGAGTTGAGCACGACCTGGTAGCCTGGCCGGAAGTCATCGGACCCTACGGCATCGGTTCAGCCAGTGAGAACCGTGATCGTCTGCTGTACTCGTGTGCTACTCATGAGCTAGCTACCACAGATCCGATTCCATCTGGATGCGAGCGACGTCACAACGTTCAGTCATCCACGAAGCGGTCGTCACCATTTACATAACTACGTAATTGTGCGGCAGCGCGATACCCGCGAATTGCGCACCACGTGGGTTGTGAGGGGCGCCGAGTGTAGCACCGACCACAGGCTGATCAGAATCGAATCGTTCGGTCATGTACGTGAGTCTATTTACGGAAGAGCTCAGAAAAACAATATTGCGCAGACAAAACTGACACATACTCACAAAAGCAGACACGGCAAGAACGGACATCTAGCCTAACCAACACACAACACACGCTCATCAAGCACAACGAACGCATCTGGTTTTTGTCTGGCTGCTCCATTTTGGTCAATCTGACAAGTTTGAACCTGTGCAGACCGAAGTCCCAGTCAGTACAGCCCGCCGGATCAAATTAGCACACGAGTCTTATCACCACGCCAAGGTGGCAGAAAAGGTCAGGATGAATACGCATCTATACTTGGGTGAACACATACAGGTATAGATACACACACATCTGTATAACTGTACACATACACATATGTATAGGTGTATATATATGTATGCATTTGTATGTGTGTGTATTCATCCACGTATGTATTCAAACTTATAAACACGTGTTCATAACGTATGCAGCGGTACCACGTGTCCAATCGTATATCTACATATATACATGTATGCATGCAGTTAGGAGTATTTCCCTATTTATGTGTATAGATATTTATATACCTGCATCTATATGCACAAATATGTAATATGTATAGGTGTGAACGTTTATACGTATATGTATGTATATATACATATATTATTCACTGGTCGTATACATTTATACATCTATACATATATTTGTATATGTATGCATGCAAATGTACGTATGAATAAATAAATATATGTACACATGTATGCACGAACAAATTTATATACATTTATGTATACATTTAGCTTAAATTTATACGAAGAAAGTGAGTACTGTCGTTGGTGTACCGTTAATATATGGGTTTGGAATATCATGTGGGTGATTGTGGACCGAATATTTAGGAAAGTATGAAATATGCCTATTGTGCTGTGGGATAATTTTCTGTTTTAATGCGTAAAAGATTTTTATCAAGGACGCCGAAGAATTGCGCTAATTTGATAGCAAAATATGTTTACGAGATAGTTGAAGTTTTATCTGGTAGATAGCAGGAATTAACGACGAACGATTAATAACCATGCACCGTGTGAGTTGTAGATCGTTCTTCGTGAACTTCTGCCTTCTATATTCCCTGAAATAGGTGCCGACAGTTGATGAGTTTGAGTGTTTATGATCATCTCCACGTGTAACTGGAAACCACTGAAATGTGGAGGCGCCGTGGGTAAGTAGATAGGGCTGCAGCCGATGACTTCTAAATATAATACAGACTAAATTCGGTATCATCTGCATAGAGTTTATTCTGCTCACGGTAATCAGGCGTAAGCTGCTTTGGCAATAGGGTAACAAAGAAATTTGCAAGTTTGTGCAACTACCTGACTACCGAGGAGATGGAATTTCAAGGGTTTTCAAAAAATTAGAAAGGTTTAACGGGGAGTGGAGCATTGTACTACATGGAGCCATCCAGGGTGACACGTTCGACAGTCAGCCTACGTGTACCTTACAGTCACAACGTCACGACCTATGGTTGGACACATTGACGTCTACGCGACGACGTGAAAATGATACAGAATTTTCAGAATACGTTTATTATATGTACATGTCAGCATTATCTGGAATGTTTAGTCCGACTTCACGAAGCCTCTCTGCTTTCGGTTCCGATTAAGTAGAAGTCCTCCTCTTGCTATGTATGCTGGTCTAAAGTTGAACGGTATGTGACATGTTAGGTGGGGTATCACTTGCCGTTGCCAGTGACGTCCGTGAGACCGATTACCAACGCTTTCACTCGGACCCGCTTGCACTCCACGTGGAGAATTAGCTGGTCCTTGTAGCACCGATAGCCGTTCGTATTAAAGGGGTTGCCACAATATCCACAAAGCACCCCTGCGTGAACAGTCTCCTCTTACCTCGGCTGTTTTGCGTTCCAGGACGGAAGAAGTGGGAAGTCTGTGTGTGGTAAAGCCGCCTCAGGTGTCTCAATGGACTGGTGCGTGAAAGCTATGATAGCCTTGAAAACGCAGCTTCCAGCCCTGGAGTTTACATCGTGCAGCTTATCTAACCCGTGATACTACATTTTGTAATCCAGTTGAAATGTATCACTGCCGGCGACTGTGACATCTCAGTGGAACATACCGGTTTTGTATAGATTGGGAAGCGGCCTCGAGCAAATGCGGTCATAATTAACAACAATGTACTGTACGGATAGAAGTGCTTTCTGAATACGAACAACACATGAATACATGGTAACCACATGGACTTATAGAAATTGCACTCACGCGTGCCGTTGCTGATGTTCACTGTATACTGTGTGCCATTGTGACTGACTCGAGGCTACCAATTGATGTTACATAAAGTACGATAACCTTGAACTCGTCCAACTGTTCGTAGTGAATAGACAAAGGTTATCACTCACTCTTCAGAGTTATTGCATGTAGCCATGCGATGAAGCAGATACCGGCTTCTGAATGAATTCGTCTGGATGGTGATTATAAGGTTTATTACACCAACTTACATGTTTCCTCACGGCATCCCGAACATGGAAGTAACATAATATTACGTCACACCCAAAGACCACTCGTGCTGCTCGCATTTGGGCCGCCATTTTATCCATCACAAAAGTTCTGACACGTGTGTGTTCCCCTATCACCTCCCGGGATGTTTCGAACAAATGACGCAGGGGTGCGTATTTCCCACTTCGCACATGGGCGTACATCGCGAGTCGTCCATGACCCATGCCGTCTGTAACGAGGAACTGATACAGCTTTAGGCTACAGAGGTGAATATGGAGTGATAGAGGACCCACTCATGGCGATTGGTCACTTGAGTGGCGTCGACGTTTGCCACACCAGTAAACCGTCCGAATAACTGCAGTGCTCTCTGCGCGCGAAAAATATGTGCGTGTATCCATTGTTGTCGTCTCTGGTGACACGCAGCACGCCGCTTTTATCTATATGATGCAGGATTTGTGGCAGATATTCTGCTACATTAGTGCACACTAACCCAATTACTTATCACCGGCGGTTTCAACCGATGACGGATGTCGCAAATATCCATGGTAGTTATATATTTGAAATAAACATCCGCAGCATACTGCCCCAACTCAGCAGTTGGCGTGTTGTATTAGAAAAGATGTCTCGAGTCGTTCACTTCACTCTCCATGAGCCAGCTAATACTTGGATGTGCATCGTACAGCAAGGCAGTTATGTTGTGGTTGTGCACCAATGTGAAGGAGCTAACAACCAACTCCATATTTCTCCCAACCACGTTAAAGCGTGATTAGCAACATGCATTGCGGAAACTGTGCAAAGAGAAGAATGCGAACTCAACTAACTAAACACGTCGTACCCCATGGCTTCCGCTTCTACGTCGCTTGTATTATGTACAGCGGAACACCATCTACCAAGGAAACTCAACGGCATTCACACTCAGATGATCATATTTCGAGCGTCCACTGCCTGCTTTCTTGCTTGAACGAAGCACGTAAAAAAAGTGTAATCTTTCATGTACCTATCTAAGCAGCTTTCGAACTCGCTAGAGCTAACGAATTTGCGACCCTCACGGACATCTTTAAAGCCCTGTAAATAATCCATAACTTTAAATGGAATATGGGATAACATCCGTCAAATATTGATCACACGTAAAAAAATTCTACACAAGATACCACATTCATACAGTGACAATTCATACCACCGCTAATTCCGATCTCGGCGCCAAATGAAGTACAGACCGATTTACGGTCGACTAAAACAAATCTTTTTAACTCCCCTGATGTTCCCTGTCATGAAAATCGATGATTTCCAAATTACTAAGCGATACCAAGGAAATATCGCCCAGTATTGAATGATTCCTCATTTTGTTGCTGTCTAACACCAGATTTCACCTCCCACGTATAATTTCCATTAAACATTTAAGTGTGTATACACAGACTTACGGTTATACACCTATACATAGCTATATATGTAAACGTGTACGTATATTTATATATACATATGTTCATGTTTTCAGTGATACATATATGCATATATACGTGTGTATGTGTATCAACGGATACGCAGGCCTGTACATATACATAAGTATACAGGCATTTATATTGACTGCATGCAGCACATATATAGGTATGCAAACACGTTTGCACAATTTTGAAGAAATTCTTCTGTACAGTTTGCTTAATAATTTAATACATGCCACATATATACAAATATCACATTAATATATACATGCTACTGACGAACTGCGCCAACCATTGAGAAAATTCGGCCTCGAGGTCATTCGGTTTACTATTAGGCCGTTGAAATTATAAGATATCCGCACCAAATTTAGTACGAATGAAGTTGAATAGTCTGGGCGTCTTGATCAACAAGTTATTGATCAACAGATTGGGAATAACACAACGTTACGAGCAAAATGTTATACTCTACGTCCCAACCAACTCGGTTGGCCTTCTTCAGGAGTGAGTGCACCCGAGGTGGTTGTAACGTAGATTATTACATTTTGCTCGTAACGTTGTTTCATTCCCAATCTGTTTACCGTCCAATTTAGATCTTCTGAAAAAGGGGGCAGGGAGCTCTAGGGCATTTGTGGAGACTTTGGAGCACCGGGGACGGAATTGTTTGGAGAGATATGTTGTTCAACGTGTAGTCGAATCTATCAGGCGCGTATGGATTGAATTTTGAATCTTGTGGCAGAGCGTGCTGCCGTATTGTTGACGCCCTTCTAGTTTTCGTTTGTGTAATTCGTGTGCTTGGTTTACTGGGCCTTTGGTTCATGCTTGTTTATATTGTTTCTTTTTATAAGACTTGTTGGAACCCAGGTCTTGGAAGAAGGCTTTCTCCTTGTGCATCCACGTTGTTCCAAACTTGGTCAGCACGTGTTACGGGAATTCCAACTGAAAACTGCTGACTTGCATGTTACTGTACTTCAGCCGACAATTGCCGGTGGGCGTTCCGGTTTTGATTACCTGTAGTACTTGTAAGGCGACTCTGTGTACCCTGGAGACACCAAGACAAGGCGTTCAGAATTAGGGGTTCTAACGATAATACTGTAAAAGGAAACAACTCGAACGGGCATAGTGGTCAATGACACATGTACACGAATTACACAGTAGATAACCAGGAAGCGTTCCATTCTATCAATCGCAGTCTGTTAGGTTGGAAGCTTGCAGTGGGCAAGCGGGTATGCGCTCGACCCTAGTCCACTAACAATTTGAAACACCTTTCCTGGAGGGCACTCGAAACGCAGTCCCATCAGACATCAAACCAAAAGAAAAAAACGTATATTTCTAGCAATGTTAGAAAATATGATAAGCAGTTAGTCCTAGCCTAATCTGGGATCAACGGCAGCAACCAAGGGAAGAGAGAAAAGGAGCACGAAGAGGCCACAACCCACTCGGCGGCACTCAAATGTGCGCCGTGTGAGAAGTGCGTGGAAACTTTGAGTGCGGTAAACAAGGCTCGAAAGGGCCCAGGTCAAACGACCTTGAACAATGGAGGGATAGATGGGTCATTAGAAGAAGAGCAAACATCCGCTGCGTGCAATTAGTTGCGTGGCTGAAGAGATTGGCACCGAGTTTGTATCAGGCATCTTATGGGAGGCGTACACAGAATCATGCGTACGGAACAGACAAGCAATAAATCATTGTTGCAGCCGGGATCCTTAGAGAAGCCACGCGATCGCTGGTCACTGCAAACTACTGGGAGATGTAATATCCCCTACAACTTGTAGGTGGACCCAGTCGTTTTTATTTTTTTCTTGGCATACATAAATGCCACGACCAAAAGCATAGTCAGCTTATGTTACCTGTATGCAAATGATATTGAGCCGGTTGGAAGTGCGTGGGACTCAGACGCCTTACGCAAAGACATTTTAAGAACCTGCAAATGGACATTGAAGCGGGCTTTATCGCTGCATGTCCTAAAAAGCCATATCCTCCCTATTGCTCTTCAGTCTACACACCCCTCAGCTATCTAGGGGATGCACGTGGACAGACAGTCGAACTGGCAACTAGACAGCAAAAAAGGGACATGGTTTTTCAGGTCAGTAGTACGTTTATTCCATCTTCCCAGTGTGCCGCAGCCACAGTAAAAGCACGGTGGAAGTTATGTCGACGGGAATCTGCGATCGCTAGCACATGTCTACCGATGTTCATTCCACAGTACCCAGCCACAGTTCGCTCCCTTTTGGAATGTTGTGCCCAAACTTGGTCACTATATTTCAAGAAAGGTAGCTGTCCTCGAGGAAGTACAAGAGCTCGCTACATGCATGTTATGAAGTATGAAGGGTCTAAGCAACCAAAACCGACTAAGTTTGTCAAACCTTTCCTCGTTCGGACGTCAGAGAGTAAGAGCGGACCTTATAGAAATGTGCAGACTTACCCACCACACAAGCACAAGTCCTCCAGCATATTTGCACGTGATGCTTCAGGACATAGATTCAAGAGGTCGGATGTTCACAATCAAGATCATGGTTAGCTGTTCAATCTAACTTTCTCACTAACGGGGCAGTCAACTAGTGGAACAAATTACCTGCTAGAGTTGTTGAGGCCTGGAGCGTAGATGTATTCGAAAAAAAGCTACACATGTTGAAACAACTTCTTTTCCTACTTTTTACTAATTTAGGCGTGATTTTAATTTTGCCGTTCAGAGCAACCAGGATTTGTTATATCTTTCCTTCTATTCCTGCCATCAAACCACTACTAAACGCATTCACATCGGCGGAAAACGCAGTCTGGCAAATCTCTGAGTCACATCAAGACGTCAATAGATGCGGACTTCCTGTTATAACGGCAAAGACGCTACAAAAGACGTTACAATATGCGGGCACCAGTCTGACTTAGTTTGGAGGTGTCTGTATTCAGATTCAGGTGGATCCGGAACTCTGGAAGCTGCTGTCGTTGAAACCGAAGCAAGGGTTAGATACAGCCTGGCAAAATTGAGTCAACTGTGCTGGTACCCTTGAATCGACCTATGATTAAACCAGTAACGTCCACGCGGTCGGCCCAACAGTCTCGGCAGTATTAAGCACGTGACGGAGGAATAGGACCTTAAGGCTTTGTGTTCGTATATCGTTACGTTCCGATCTACTTATTCGTGAACTAACTGTTTCAGGTTCTTGTTGAGCACGCAGGTCATAGCATCTGTGGATACCTTCGTCGAAAATAGGTCACTTTGCCAAACCATGGAGATAAACACGCACGCGTATGAACACTATACGCCGTGATTTTCAGCGACGACTCCGGTGCCACGGATGAAGCCCAAAACCAAACTCACTGGATTCCTCAAGTTCACGTTCCACGGCGTCGTCTATGGTAGGATTGAACAGAAGGAAAGATATCGGACAAACTTGATGAACATCGCTAGGAGTGTTTGGCTCTCGAGACAGTTGTCCGAAAACTCTCCCCTTACTTACAGAGTCGGCAGTGAAACTTGATTCCTCATCATCATCATAGACAACAATACATCAGTGGTTCACACTAATGCTTAACTGCCACACAAGCGTTAGTTGGCCAGTTGATCGCACATCCCGAGCGTCTAGAAGCATGGCCCGCCAGTGGTCGTAGTCCTGATAGAACATTCCACGTGGTGTTGGCTTCCTCGCTGAAGAAAGAAGACCATGTTAAAAATGAAACTCATCATCTAGTATGTTGGTGTCTGCTTTGGAGAGTCTAGGAGGATGTCCTAGAACGTATTTTTGGTGGCATTCGAACAGCTGTCCGTTGGAGCGTACGCCGATGTAATCACCATGAAACGCTTTTCTGATTTGCGTTGAAAGACTTAAGCCGATGGATCGAGTCTGGTAGCGCATAAGCCACTGTTCACTGGGGTCCAATCGAGCAAACGTTGTTCTGCTCTGGAACGCGGTGCGGTTCTCACTGCAGCTTGACCACCAGATTCAGCTTCGGCATCATCAGAGACAGTGAGTTATCTAAAGGTGAGCTTAGCTGGGTAACGGTTTAGAAGCGTAGACTTACGTTTCCAACACGCAGCACACGTCAGGGTCTAGATTGGAGGGAGTATTTGTCAGGGCAGCCTGCTGATTAATTTGTCGGAGAGTTTGGGTAGTGGATGTGCTTATGTTAAGCACCACGTGATCCAGAGGGGACGCAGACGCTTTGCGTTCACCGATGTGGGCCTGCCTCCATAACCATTTCTTATCCTCCAGACGACAATCAAGCATAAGGGGCTAGTGTACGACATGTATTGTGCAGCTGCGGTGTTACCAGATATGTTATTACGGCTTATTCGGTTGTCGACCGTTGGATCTGTATACGATCAATGTAATTTCTTGACGCTGACCCGAATGTCTCGTCCAACAACGAATATAACTCCGCTCAGGAGGCTCCCCGCATGGACCTCCGGAAGCAAATTCGAGCGGGTCGAAAGATCTGGGGGACACAACGTGCCGTGGAGGTGGAGTAAGTTGTTTCTATCGGGAACTCTCGAAAGCTTTTCCATCTCATCCGAGCAACCGGAAGTACAAGGCCGGCTGCGATCAAGGCAGCGTGCTAGGCCAGTGGTGAGCCTAATCATAACGTACAACGACTCGTAGTACTTTGGGTCCAACAACATGTCAATTGGCCACTGATGCTACTGGCTACGCGTTCGGGGTTTGTCTGTACTCAGTGATCTGTTGTTTCTCCGTCCTCGGAAACGGATGTTTCATTTGAGATCGAGCTACTAAAACATTACAATGCACTGGGCCCAGAGGAATTCCCTTCTGCTCTTTTGTGGATGAAGATCCAGCCTTAGCTAGAGAGTTGAGGGCTCTGCTCAACGAACTGGATCGGCGAAATTGTCCTCAATGACCAGGGTTCGGATAACAGCCTCCCAATTTTTGTGAAGTGCTCACGCGCTTCGTGTGCAAATCACAAAGATGTTAGCCTGATTCCTGCTCGTAGGCATTGTACTTTATATATTCGGCGAAACAAACAAAAAGCGTGTTTGTGAGAAGTGAGCTTGGTTTCGCCCTGGCTGTGACTGCACTGGCCACATGTTTACAAACCGCCACTCAGAAAGCCAACGGTTTTCCTTTTGGACACCAGAAGGGTCTTTTATCGGAGTGGCAGGGGTTCATTCTGGGATTGTCAGCTGAGGAAGAATGTGCCTGGGAGGTATATGAATATTCTAAAAGCATATGGCTTTCGGAACTCAGACAGGGTTGGGACTAACGGTGAAGTCAAGTTGGTGTGGTCTTTACACCTACTAGGTGTAACATACTGTTACAAGGCTGATAAGACTGTGTGCCTGCTTTCAACCTTAATGGTGAGCAGTTGTAAGTAGTCGAGAAATTTATGTAACTTGGAAGCTATATAAGCACTGGTTGATGACATCACAAAGCGCACAGTAGACGTTTGGATGACGCCCGCCAAATTGCGCCAACCATGGCGTCGGTGTAATCCCAGTCTTTCTCTGAAAGGCCGAGTGTGCGATACTATTGTAGGGGCAGTGCACGGCTTTGAAACCTGGTCCATTCGCCCGAGGGATGTTCGTCCACCGTTGTCTTCGAAGCCTTAGTGACCTGTGATTGGAACACCGGTGGACCGTTCAACATGGATGGGATTAGTTTTCGTAGAGGACTGGAAATGCCCAGTGGGCCTCTCTTATTGTTTGTTGTAAGTCATGGACCTTTCTTTGATGGTGAAATCCCTTTACACAGTAGGAACCTTTGAAAGCGAATGTTGTAACGATCGGATAGCTTCACTTGAGGTATCTTGACAAAAAGACGACCTGTCTGCTGTATGTTATTCTTTGTCTGGAGGTATCGCTTGTACCCCAGAAACCGCGCAGTGATGCGTTGCTGCCTAGTCCGGATATGAGACTGTTTGCCTCTTGATGGTGATGATATTCGTACTACAGTTAGTGATGGAGGATTCGGTCGGCAGAACTATCGTTTTCACAACGCTAAGCCTATTAGCTTCATCTTAACGGGGGAACCTAAGATCATTTGACCACCGGATAATTTTTTGATTGTCGTGTGCAAAACTTCCGGGAAACGCCGTGTGAACGATTGCGTTTTGTATCGATGTAACGCCATTGTTCTGTAACGGACGTGGATTGGGTAATAATCACGGTGTGTAAAAAAACGCTAAAAATCTCCCAACTCTTCGAATGCCGTGGGATACAATCACAGAATCGGTCTCACATTCAGTTTGCGAGGTCACCGTGTATGAGGCCGAGTGAACCAAAAAAAGGGACGAACGGCAGCAAACTACTTCTGATTTGTATCTTACACACTGATTTTGCCTTAAACTTAGAAGCATCTGTTTTGATGTCACGTAACAAGCTGAGTGTCCTCCGACTTGTAGAGACTCGAAGGTTGAAGTTTGCTACTACCGCTCCATAGTTGCTTTCTCGTAGCGCCGACAGATGCCGCTGATCACTAATCCTCGATTTCGTCAGTTTGAATTTTTCCCTGCTCAACGTGTCCTCCAGCTTCATCACGTCTGACCCGCCCAGCTTCGGCCCAGCAGTCAACCGGTCTTTCGCCCCAAACGGCCGGTTCCATACGCAGCCCTGCCGCTTTTCTACCAAGAACTCAGACGACTGGAACAACTTGGTGTTTTGGTGCCCGTCCCCCACTCCGCGTGGGCCACGCCGATCGTCGTGGTGAAGAAGTCAAACGAATCCATCGGCATTTGTGAGGATTTCTCAACTGGGCCCAATGCGGCATTGGAACCAAACCGCCATCCAATATCAGTGCCTGAAGACATATTCACTATGCTCAACGGCGGCACTTGTTTCGCCAACCCAACCCTGCCAATTGTGGTCGCAGCCGACGCTTCAGATTACGGTGTGAAGGCAGCAGTCTCTCACATCTTCCCGGATGGTTCCGAGAAGGTAATTGCCCACGCCTCTCGCACGCTCAACTCAGCGGAGAAGAATTACAGTCAAGTAGAGAAAGAGGGACTGGCTATCATCCTCGCGATGAAGAAGTTTCATAAACTTCTATATGGTCGGCATTTTTCCCTGCTGACCGATCATAAGCCTATGTTATCTATTTCTGGATCGAAGAAGGGTATCCCTATCCAATCTGCCAACCGACTGCAACGATGGGCCACAATTTTGCTCGGCTACGACTTCGGCATCAGCTACCGTCGCATCGATCATTTTGGCCAGGCTAATGGTTTGTCTCGCCTCATCGACAACCATCACGTGCCTGAAGAAGACGCTGTCGTTGCTACCCTTAAAGCGAAGGATCACGTTCACCGACATCTCACAGACGCCATTCGTGGAATTCCGGTGACTGTCGCCAACATCCGGCGCACCACGGCGGTGGATCACAACCTGAATCAAGTCATGACATACGTCCGGACAAAATGGTCCACGGCACCTCCAAATGGGGAGATAAACCAGTTCTACCGTCGCCGCGACTCACTGACAATAGTGGATGCCTGCGTCATGTTTGCTGACCGCGTAGTCATCCCAACAACTCTTTGTCTTCAGGTACTGAGGAAGTTCCATTCTGGTCACCCGGGCACCAGTGGGATGAAGGCAACTGCACGCGGTTACGCATATTGGCCCGGTATGGACGGCGGCATCGATGAGTTGGCGAAACAATGCTCAAGATGTCAACAGGCCGCCAAACTTTCCACCAGACAGTACACCGTACCGTGGCAAACACCCAAGGGACCACAGTCGCGCCTCCACTTGGATTTCGCCGGTCCTATCGATGGAGTATCCTACCTCGACTTGGTCGACGCATGCTCCAAGTGGCCTGAGATAGTCGCTCTCTCTTCGGTGACATCCTTTAATATGATCAATGCCCCGCGTCGAATTTTCGGCCAACACGGATTTCCCGATATCCTCGTGTCGGACAACGGGTCGCAGTTCACATCAGCACATTTCGAAGATTTCGGCCATCGTTCATTAATGCAGCATATTCGGTCCCCGCCGTATAACCCACAGTCCAACGGCCAAGCAGAACGCTTCGTGGACACCTTCAAACGGGCGCTTCTCAAATCTCGCTGGGAGGGGACTACCGACGAAGTGTTACAGGAGTTTCTGTTCCTAAACCGTACAATTCCAAACTCGGTAATATCCGACGGCCGTTCACCAGCCGAGGCTCTTGTGGGTCGCAAGCTTCTTACGCGCTCATTCCGCTAAATGAGTCAACACAGTTGCCCGGCCCAGACTTACAAAACGTTTTCGTCCGTGGAGATGCCGTCTACGTACGTGACTATCGACCAGGTCACAGCCGCTGGATGGAAGCAATCGTGAGTGCTCGTCACAGAAAGGTATTGTATGACGTTTCGGTTAGTGGCGCAATATGGAAACGTCATTGCAATCAGTTACGCCCTCGGCACACAAACGAAAAGACAACGGACGACCAGCATCTGCTGCCGCTGGATATTTTGTTGGGCACGTTCACAATGCGGGATACAAGGACAACCACAGCTACACCGTCCCAGGTCACCAACAACCTCCTGCCCAGGCGTTGGACCGACCGTAATAGACGCCCACATCGTCCCATGCAGCTGGACCCTCGAGCCAACTGCTACAGATAACTGTCATCTCAAACGGGAGGTGTTGGGAAAAGTCCATTTTCCCCAAAGAACGGTTTGATTTTTGAGATATCCTTGAAAATTAATTTGTAAATTTGAATTTCATATTTTTGCGCCATAACGTGCTAAAACTTAAATCCGGCGCACATTTCCCCTTCGTCTTTGATTAGTCCATTCCACTTTTAATGGCCTAATTCCAGTAGGGTTGTCCAAGGTTGTTCAAAAACTATATATGTGCGAACTCGGGTCTGTCAAGTTAGCTTCGGTTTAAGATAAAATAAACTTTCGGCTAAAGGTCACGGTCTTCTGTGTTCTTCTGGGGTTTCCGGGTATCGATAAGCGCTGTGCTACGTGTTCGTGATTCGAATATTCGTGCGCTGTCATTTCTCGTTATTATTGACCACCGGGTGATAACAAAATGTAATCATCAACGTAGAACAATCGTTCCGCCCTCTGAACGATGTCCAAATCGGAGTGGCCGATTATCTTAGTGCAAAGTTGGCGCAGCTTGGGAAAGATGGAGCACAAAACATGGTAAGCACATATGTGGAGATCCCGAGGGTACCAATCACCTTCTGGCCACCATAATAACCACAAGTGTTTACGGACCTTTTTAAAACCCATATCTTGTGAAACACGGCTTCATTGTCGACCGTGACCGTTACTTGTCTCAGCCTATGTCTGGACAGAACGCCAACCACTGAATTTATCAAGTCTAGTTCATAGCATAATTGATTGTTTAAAGAATGCGATGCATATCGCATGGCCTAGAGGAGAACGGTGAATAAGTTATGGGGCTTAGGTAGGTGACAAGCTGGTCGCTGCGGTGAATACCATCTATGCAGGGGAATATCAGCGTCTTCAGTGAGTTCCGCATAACCCTTCAAATACACCCACAAACGACGGCGGAATACTTCGCCAACAAATTCGTTCTCTTTGAAGTTGGGTTTACAGGGTCTGAAATCGACGAAATGCAACGGATCGACTATCAGGCGAAAATATTGCTCATGTTCTCCAGAACAGACCGATTTCATATTGGCCATCTCTTAATATTACGGTCCTTCAAATTTGTAAGCCAGCGCCTTGAGGTACTCGATAGATACATCTTGTTCTTCAACTAAGATTGAATGTCGGGATTCCAAATTGTATAGTCTCTCAATTTTGCTGCATATATCCTGCAAGTGAAGGTAGTGAGCGTCAAATGTAGGGACCTTTTGTAGACTCATCGGTCCCATGGGTGCCCACCTACGTATCATCCGCACTCATCATCATTGTGTGCATTGCTTAGAGTTCGTTTAACTTACGGGTCCTTTGTTCTATAACCTAATGAGCTACAGGTACTTCTGACCCCACAATCATGTCTATCACGGAGGGTGAACAATGCGCAACCACTAACAGCATTATTGTGCCTTCAATATGGCGATTAGTACTTCGTAGGTAGGACAGGGTTTATTTATGACAGTCGTTTAACTGACCAACTATTGGTTTGGCTGACTCCACCCCGAGCTCCATTTAGCCAGGATTGAAAGAGTTGTATTGATCGGGTGTGCACACGATGAGTCGTTTTGTCTATCCAGTTAGGCCCAGACCTTACACCAGAAACTCGCGAAGAGAAATGGCGTCTGATTCATTCTCCAACAACACACATCTATGTGTGATACGTCGCGTGCGTCAACACAACTGGTACGATTATCAGCCTTACTCGAGGAGAGATGGCAGACGCTTTCACTAAAGGGATCGGAAACAACAGTGTTGAGTGATGGCTGGTGGTAGTAGGTGAAGTGTGGAAGGGGGAGTCAAGGCAAGGCAAGCGATGGTGACGTCCAACACATATTTCAAATGTTCAAACTCTCAGCCGTCTGCAGTTGGCTCCCATATATTTTGGTTTGTACGTCACGGTGAGACTGGACCTCGACGTGGTGTGACGGCTTGCGCATCTCGATGACCTGTTGGGCTAAACTGGACAGCGTTACTCATACCAGGCAGG
>QNGE01005550.1:13813-24438 GCA_008508345.1 Paragonimus westermani
GTCGCCCTATCTGCTGCATACAGCAAGGTGGATAGCCGAAAACATACCACTGCCTACCCATCACCCACTGTCTCATCAAACTTAGTTCGCAGAATCCTCCCAAATTCCACTTCTGGTGAGTACTATACAGGTCTCAAAACAGACAGCCAATCATATTAACTGTGTCGGTTAGTCCAATTTCTTACCAACCAGCCTCAGCATGATGTCCACAGCCGCATTGGTAGATTAGAATCCTGTTAACAGTAGACTCCGTGTCGTCCGCTTGACAGGTTCTACTAAAACCAGATCTAGACTCAAGACCTTCAGTGCTCCAGCTGACTGTAGTGACTTCGACGTCAAGGGAGGGTTCGTCTCTCGGACACGGGACCTCGAGATTCACAAAGACGGTGGCTGGAGACCTTAAGTGGCGTGAATGTTGTTTGACCAAGTTGTCTGTGAAGTGAGTGCGTTCAGTGATACGGGGGAGTGAAAACCGTAAGGGGGTTGGCTTGCTTATGACGCCTTACTTTCACATACAGCTTGGTTGTTTGTTTGCAAGGTGTAGGGGCATTGACGTTGAATGTTTGAATGCAGACCGTTTTTTAGTAGTTAGGTCTCTTCCTGTACCGTTCTTTTTTCCTTCTCTCTTCTTCCACAAGACGCTTTTTTTTCTTGCTTGTGGTTGTATGGCAGTTAAGCATCAGTGTGAACCACTGATGTGTTGCTGCCTATGATGATGATGATGATGATGATGATGATGATGATGATGATGATGATGATGATGAGACTGGTATTACTTTCAGTAATTGCGGATCCAAAGTTCATATCTCCTTTTCAGCGAGCGCTAATCAAACACGCTCCCAGCATTTTCGACCAACGCAGCAAGAAAACAACGGTTAACCTTCGTTTGATAAGCAAAACCGAAAATACTTTTTAGCCGCTCCTAAAGGTGCATACCGATGAGGATCGAATGTGGTACACATTGTCTTTTCATATTGCGCAAACTTTTAAAAACCCAGTTCCTGCAAACTTCTCACCATCTTGAAACTCCAAGCCACTACTCCCAAACTCCCTCAAACAGAATACATCATGACCCATAACAAGAGAAAGGAATTATGAGAGGCAACCAGATAGTAGTAAAAAACTGGTAGGATTTTCACAGGACAATGTTTTATATACAATTTGAACAAATGAGGAGTAAATATACATTTGAAAAATTAAGTCACTCCATCCCTAATGACCACGCACGACACGATGGTGGTAGGAAGTTGAGATGCAATGAAATCACGAAAGCATCTGGGTAAAAGTGACTGAATCCGATTCGAAGAGTAGGGGATTCACAAATTCTTTTGTCACATGCCTCACGGAAACAACGTAAGTAGGGTATCCGATAGACAAATCACTGTACAGATATCTTATCCAGTGGCATGTGACCGGAATTACCCAGACACCTCAGGGCTACTCGACCGTCCGATCGAATCACTAACCACGTGATACTCCCGTGGTCCAGTGTGAAACGGATCCACGCTTCTGGTGGAAGCTGAAGGGAACGGCAAACGATGTAACGAATCACGTTCGCATGACAAATAAAAATTTCATATGAATCGCGCGTCTGACTTTTATCCGGACGATGAACGAAGGACTTGAAAGCTGATTCGATCCGTTCGCCATCTTCTTTGAAATCTTTTTCCGTTGGACAATAGAAAGGCAACGGAGGCTCTAAAGGATAAGGTGCGCCTTCACACAGCAAGTCCGATGGAACAGCTTTTACGTCCGGTAGATGCTTAAGTACTTCTTCAGTCGATTCAACTGCTCTGGTCATGGTTGAATAATGAATAATGCTGTAGGGGAAATTCAATTCCTTCAAACGAATTCCAGTAAGACTGAGCTGTTGGTGACCCAACGGGGTCAAGTGACAATCAACATCTGAATCGGCATAATGATACTGACCATGGCGGATGAAAATAAGGTGCCTTGAGCATGTAGGCCTTCGGATGTGACCATCACCCAAATCACTAGCCCCACTGGTGTGAGAGGTCGGTTCGCCTCGACCATCCCAATTCCAATCCCATGGTGTCGTCTTTGGCATTGAGGGTGTAGACGTATCCGCAAAAACGTGCGTTTGTGGGCCAAGCTGACGAAGCAACGATTTGACCCATTGTGAAAACGAATGATACTGGCGATGATTGGACTGATTGATTGAGTTTGAAAAAGGTGAAGATATCAGGTTCGAGTGCGATTCCAAAAAAGCAGCGGATGCGAGAAGACCCCCAGCCAAAATCCGCAAACTTCGGCGAACATTCATTAGAATAGAATATGCACTAAGAAAGCTAAAAGGAGGAAAATTTATGAACCATCGTATACTCATTCATTCGTAAACAACCGAGCCTGAAAAAATAGCACTGTGGCTCAGGTGGCCGTTCATTGCAGACAGTAATGCGAGAGACCTTAGGAGCAAAAATTCCCACGAAAAAATGAAACGAAAACTGGAGTAGAATCTAAGGGAAGTATTGCCGTGGATGCGGTCATGCCACTGATTGTTACCTCGTTAAGCCGAATAGTGCTTCTGAACAGAAAGATGAGAGATCACGGAACTTCTAACCAGACGGGCAACACTGACCCACTTTACCGAACGGAACAGAAAGGTACCTCATATTGTGTGGTTACATCGTTGCCTCGTGAATTTCCCCAACTGTCGGTAGTATCGGTAAACAATTCCCGGTGCCCATACAAGCCGATCCGGTAAAAAAATGTCTCAACACTGATAGAGGTCGCATTCTTATCATCCCATCAAACAAGGAGCCCCCTCCCCATATATCCGAGAGAGAGCGGTCGTTACACAAGAGCCAAATTCCAGATAGTAATAGTCAAGTTCAGGGATACAGAAAATAGAATTGTTTTTCCGAATTCGGTTCACCAGAGTGCACAAGAATACGTAACCTTTTTGCAAATTATAGCGGGGACCATTACAGATGAGGATGGTAGTCGCTCGCGATGCCGCAGGTAAACAATAAACTGATAACTTGACTGGGAGGTAATAGGTAATTGGCACAGTGTCCCCAAGAAGTATATCACTAACGTAATTTCCAGTTTCCAGTCGTGTTTGTGAACATTGCGGTGGGCATAATTAAAGTGCTTTTATGCTAAATGAACTTAAGATTACAATTCACAGTAGCGCACCACTTCAAACAGAGATGGTGGTTCAACTTTCCTGTTATTCTCTAATGTTACTGCCAACGACGTCTAAAAAGGAATTCCAGTTGATTTCTTGAAGTTGCAGTTGGACCACTTTTGGTGCAATCTGGATTACGTTTAGGATAACGACTTGATACAAAACAATTCAGTATGCCAACTGACGTAAACCCAAATTGTATGTGTATTTCACTATCAAAACGTTCATTCAAGACAAATGGTAATGCGCCTACACCCACTACTACGAGGAAAAAGCTTGAAAAGATCAGCATATTTGTCAACCCTGGAAGATGGTGGATGTACCCATGGGAAGCACCAATTCAGATAAAGAAAAATGTCAACTACCCATTTGAACATGAAGTCAGGTGAAACTGATGGTAGAAGAAAAAATGCAAAAGAAATCAAATAATAACCAAAGGAATTTGTATACAGAAACGTCACCCACTGTTACTGTCGAATTCACGGGCCTTTAGGCAATGCTTCGATAGAGAAAATAACCTGACAATAGCACGTCGAAAGCAGCCAAAATATGGACAATCCTCGGACGACATTGTCCGGACGACATTCTGAGGACATCCCAAACGGTAGAATTGGTGGATAATGAAATAGTTGTGTCTATTTTGTAAGTTCCAGCGTACTTACTCATAGCTCATTCATCCTTTCCACGAAAGGCACTACATACTTGGGTCAATGGCAGACAACTGGCAAGCACTGACAACGGTCGATAGCTGTCTTTTCTCTTTCTGGCTTTACCATTACGAACTTTGTCCTGATGAATGTTCGTCAAACTTGGACTTCCCCTTGATATTCAAGATAAGTCCTATAGATCGGTGGCATGACCTAGTTTGTGGGAAAGCTAGAACTTCGCTTGCCCCTTACATTGAGACAATGTGATCCCTGATCCAGGTCAGTATTCAACTGCACTGGTTGGAGTTACTGAATGCTCGTGCCCCGTGAAACGTGACGGGAACATTTTCGGATGGTAGATCCACCAATTTGCGCCCTGACATTAAGTGGCTTCGATCAAAACTGGATAATGATCTTTAACGCAATGGCACGTACGAACAATATCCAAACCATAAATCGGAGACGTTGAACCAGATTAAAAAGGCTTAATACCTGTTCACGTGAAGGATTGTCTACTTGCACTTTTTGAATGTGGGGTAGTTTGCGGTAGCTCACTACACTATCGTTCGAGACAAACGCCCACAAATTTAATGCAGCGCAACAAGTCATAGGCGATGCACAGTCAACGCAAGTAAGCGCCGTTGCTCGGGGCATCGGAACTGAACGGGGAACCCTTTGAACATGTAAACGGACGGTGAATTGAATTAACTGTAGCTAACCAGATGTCACACAGGCATCTAGTCTCAGCTTGGAACCATATTTAAGTATTCATCGAAATCATTAGAATTTTATAGTTTACAAGAAAGTTACAATATCTATGTACACCTGACTTTGTGTTGGACGGCACTGGAAGAGCAAAGAGTGCAGGAAGAAAAAAGCGAAGATTTCCCCAGAGGTGTTAACAATCATAAGACCACGAATCATAATAAAGCACGGTGAAATTGGGATTAGAAAGAGAAGTATAACTCGGACACGGTAATTAAGCGTGAAACAAAAGTTCAAAATAGTTTCGGATGGGGGTTCGGATTAATGATCTAGGTATTCAGCTGTTCATCGGACTGCAAGAGCTTCATCGCAAAACGAGATCACCAACCTCTACAGTTCGGCGGAAAAAAGCCTTCAGCTATTCCCATATAAAAGACTTTTTATCTCTTTCAACTGTTCGATTAAGTCGTCCTCATGATCTTTGTACACGCTTTTAGTCATCATCAATTTCAGAACGAGGTGAAATCGAACGACGTTAGTTCATGAAGTTTATCGTCGTGACGGAAATCTCACTCCGTCGCAACTGAACAGCTCCTTCGGAACATACCTCTTCACAGCATGCTTTCATAGCTACGGCGATTTGTTCGCAGTGTTCATAAGGTTCTCTCACCTGATTTGAACCAAGCAACTTGTCCACTAACGCTTCCTGGAAGACGTTCTCCACACTCTCCTCACTCGAGTGCCAGTTAAGTGTCTTGCATTTATGAACATGTTCTTTGAGCAAATGGAAAAAAACAAAGCAGACACACAACAGCATGGTACGAGTCAAGATGATTTCTCTAAAATGCCCGACGGTCTTTAACAGAGTGGCGCCACCTGCAACTGACTACTATATGACCCATTGTGCTTGACAAACACACAGAGATCTCCATATAACACAGTGTCTCTTCCTGAGTTAAAATGCGATGCTCGAACTCTAGGGACAATGGGATGCATACAGCTGCAACAGTCTTTCACTATCGTCAGTGCGCTGTGTCCGGACACCAATCATACCCCCCTAGACGCTTCTCCTCTGTAAGAAAACGATTAGGCCGAGCATTAAAATCCCCTGCTAGTGTGATATCTGAGTAGTTAGTTTGCCTCAGAAGGCCGACGAGGGCGTCATAGAACACATCTTTGGTAGCATCCTAACAGCTGCCTGCCGAGGCGTACGCCGACATAATGAACGCACGTCTTTCGGATTTGCATCGACAGGTTATAACACACTATTGAGTCTGATGGCGCACCTGTGAATCAGAAAACCGAAGAACAGTTATCAACAATAGCAGTTAAGGTCAATAGGCCACTGATGAGCGTAGCGGATTAATGTTTGAACAGGTAAGAAATCAGCGAAGGTTACTCTTCAACCGTAAGATATCCGCACCAAATTTAGTACGAATGAAGCTGAACAGTTTGGGCGTCGTGTTTAACATGTTATTGATAAACAGATTAGGAATAACACAACGTTACGAGCAAGTTGTAATACTCTTTGTTTCAACCACCTCGGGTGGCCTTCCTCAGGAGTGTTGTAATCGATTACAACACTCCTGAGGAAGGCCACCCGAGGTGGTTGAAACGTAGAGTATTACAACTTGCTCGTAACGTTGTGTTATTCCCAATCTGTTTATCAATTACCCTTCGACTGTTCCGGACATTTCTGACCATTCACACTGGATAAAATCATTTTCTCAGTGGAGGTGGCGGTTTTGGACGAAAAATAGAAATCTCTAACACGCCGCTCGTACCTAGTTCACTGCAAGCAATTCGCTCGAGACTGCGTGCAGTTTCACATGCATGGGTAACACTACCTCGACAGCTTTTAACATTGCTGATGAGATGTCAGAGTGGGTGAAAAAAGGCAAGAGTTGTCTTTGCCAGCCTGCGTTATCTAAGGCATTGAAAAAGTTAGGCTGTCGCCAAAAAGAACGGTACGTAATGCTTGTGTACTTTCTGTTTTGCTCTATGGCTCGGAAACGTGACCACTTGTTCCAGAACGCTCGGGATGCTCACGCAATTGGACAAAGAATCGCGTTGTAAAGCCTACGATAGTTGAGCAACGCGTTCCGCGTACCATCTGAGCGTGTACCGTACAGGGCACCATACACTGAGACCACTAACAGTTGGATGAAACCGCATCGTAGTCAATCAGTAACGTGGTCACGAAATATGAAGACCTTGAATGTTCCATTGAGAAAATTAGGTAGGTGTCGCCTACCTGGTTGGGGTCCTCGTGGTCACTCAAAACGCCAATTAGAAACGCTGTCCGAGATGGCAGTGTCTCGCCCTCAATAGTGAACCTGCATCCATACCATTTCTAGCACATTCCCCCAATCTTCTTCAATAAATTTGCAACCTTAGTAACGTTTTCTTTTTCTTGGATATTTCACGTCACTGTTGGAGTGAAGGGCGGACCACCCCGCAAAGTATAAGCACGATATTCGCCCATGAAAATTTGTGCGCAGCAACCCTTCTTTCAAAGAAGATTGTGCAGCCTGCTCCACCAGAGGACTACCGAGATTTGCACACCTGACCTCTATCCAAACGCCCAAACTGACAGTTACATTGTTGAGAGAAGAGGCCTCCCACGCACGGAAAACAAATCGAGCTATTCTGGCATACGACAAAAGGAAACATCGACACAGTCCTAGGAAGTAACGCTCTGGGGTCCAATTAAGTCGATCTGTTAAACTTCCTGAAGTCAACACGGGAATAAACCCTGACGCAGTATGACGGTTTACGTATCCCCATGACCTACTGGGCTAAACTGGACGAGTTGGTCACCACACCGACAGTCACTCACACCAGACAGAACAATAGGTAGAGGTCTCACAAGCCACAGTCTCCCGGCCCTACAGGTTGACGCCTGGAAGATAGTTGGCATCATCTTCAGAAGAAAGTACCGATCCTGGTGCACTACCACACAACCACTGCCTCGCGGTAAAAGCTTTTGAGTCAAAGGCTTCGGTTGAGAACTCTAAACGTTCTCCTATCTAGGTCTGCGCGTCCTGGCAGTACCTCAGCCCACATACAACCATCAATACTCACAACATCAATAATTCCATATTACACCGCCCGTCTCGTAGTGCAAACCGGGTCGCCCTATCTGCTGCATACAGCAAGGTGGATAGCCGAAAACATACCACTGCCTACCCATCACCCACTGTCTCATCAAACTTAGTTCGCAGAATCCTCCCAAATTCCACTTCTGGTGAGTACTATACAGGTCCCAAAACAGACAGCCAATCATATTAACTGTGTCGGTTAGTCCAATTTCTTACCAACCAGCCTCAGCATGATGTCCACAGCCGCATTGGTAGATTAGAATCCTGTTAACAGTAGACTCCGTGTCGTCCGCTTGACAGGTTCTACTAAAACCAGATCTAGACTCAAGACCTTCGGAAATCCACTCATTGTGTCTGCTAGTGCTCCAGCTGACTGTAGTGGCTTCGACGTCAACAATGCCATGTACTCAAATCTGACCGCTATCCTTCCGTCAACACAGTTCTGAAATAGCCTTTCTAGCAGGAAATATGAACGCCTAGTTCGACTGCCTTGGTGAGGCCAAGCCTCGTTTATGTGACAGGTTTGGATAGCATCACACCGCTCAGATAATGACAGGCAGCTGTTACAGCTGTGCACTGATCATAAGCCATTGTTAGCTAACACCAGTCTTAGACATCGTAGGCGCCATTCTTATACTTGGCGCCCATCTCCTCTGAGTCTCGTCTGGTCTCAGATAGACCACAAAGCTGTTATAAATGGTGAGGCTCCATTCAGGACTGTCATGCTTCTTGGAACACATCTGGATTAGGGCCAAGCGTTAGTACGCTGCAGTCTCCCAACCACTTTTGCTGAGCAATAACCCAAACGACAACAACCAGTGACCGTCGAGAAACTGCTTACGCCGTCAGTAGAGAATAAATACCAAACGAGCCTAGAAAACAAGCTTAGCAGTTCTCACCCTGAAGATCCCAACAGCTGTTGGACCCAAATCTCAGAAGACACCTGCGAAGCAGATACTGCAGCAGGCGGCACAGCGGCCCATGGGTTTGTCGGGGAAGTCACGAATTCCCCGAAGATATTGTGCGCCAAAAACTAACGAATTACACTTGTGTGTGACGATCATGCGCCACTTGGCCATTCAATTCTTGTGTCAAATCTCTGGCACCTCACCTACGCGACCAAACGTTCACATGCCTACATCCCGACTACGTGCATCACTGTACTATTCGGCTCATCATTTGGTCCGCCTTTGATATGGTCTCCCTATTGGTCACAAAACCTTTAAATATTATCTGGTTTGTGATCGCGTTGTCTTCGGAGAACAGTTGTCCGGAGAACAGTTTTCTCTCTGTGGTTGTGCGTTAGCCTCAGGTGGTTGGGTTGGCCATTAAGTCTCGAACTATTCGTGCACATTCCGTGGTCCGTTGTTCGTTAACGTTGACTGTCGTTCCGTTATACGTCATTCCACTGACTGTTATTCCGTTATCTGTTTACGTGCTCGTAGGACACTGAACCGGTTACAACAGAGTTGAACAGACATTGGATCTCAGAGAAATCTCGAGCTGGCAGAAGCCAGACGCAACATTCCTCCAGGAAGTTCATGTAACAAGTCTAGATGAGATATCCGTAACAAGCTGAAACGTAGCCCAAAAGCTGATCGTACGGCTTGGGTAGTGGAGAAAGCTAAGGAAATGGAGACCACTTTGTTTCAGAGAACAAAGCCGAACTCTTCAAGCTTATTCGTGTCACTGGTCTAAGTCAACCGTTTGTCAGTGAAGCTATCAGCGAGACAGGTGACACACTCATATATAATAAGTCCAGAAGGTTAGGACGATCGACAGAACATTTTGAGGGCTAATTCAGCCGGCCGCCTGCTTCCACTGTGGCACAGCCACAAACTTACAACGCAGCACCCTGGTCCATCGATTTGCAACCACACAGAAAAACAAAGGTTCGCCATTGCATCTCAACTCTCAAACGTAATAAGGCTGCTGGCCCAGATGAACTCGTACCGGCACCTTTCAAAGAAGGTGGGGAGGCATTAGTAAGAACCTCGACGCACTTGTTTCAACTTGTGCGAACGACAGAAACCATACCCCGTGCTGGGGACACAAGATAATAGTTCCTGCGTTCAAAAACGTGCCAGAGACTATTTGGGAAAACTATAGTCGAATTAGGTTGACCCCAGTAAGTACCGAGGTTTTGGTATCCACTAAACTTCCTCAATTCACTCCAGCTCGGAAGGTACACATCAGGGAAGAACACACAAATTTTCACCATGGACAAAGATGTATTGACCACATTTTTACTATTTCTCAAATTCTGGAGCAGCGTCGTGTGTACTACCGGTCAACAACGGCCGTATTTCTAGACTATAAAGGTACGTTTGATTCAGTAGATCGACCTGCAACTTCTACAGTCACTTGAACACAGAGGTGTACCGAACAAGTATGTGGACATACTGTCACCATCTTATTCCCATACTCCAGCTCAGGTTAGGGTTTACGGCAAACCGTCTGACAGTATCAGCACCAGGAGCGGCGTACGGCAAGGCCGTCCACTTTAACTCGTGATTAATCGCATCATACACGAAATAATGGGAAACCATCTGCGGTACTCATAAGCTAACCACCTGAACCTCCTGCCTGGTGGAAGACCAACTGATATTCGTTATGCTGATGACTGGATGTTACTGTTCGACACTTTCCAAGCAGCACAGACAACGCTAGACACTATTCCGTACTTTGACAAATGTTTCGAAATGCGCTTTGCAGCCTCAAAATGGAAAGTGCTTCTGCTAGATTGCTGTGACTACACTGATCTAGTGGTAGATAATGAAGTCATGGAGCGTGTTCAATGGTTTGTGTACCTGGGAAGTGGCATCAGTGGCGGCGACGGAGGTGTAGGGAATGAAACAGAAGTGCACATCTCTAAAGTTAGGGCGGTGCTCGCTAATCTGAGGCACCTTTGGCGACAGAGGACTGTCTCTCTGATCTCAAAAGATCGCATATATAAGGCGACAATGAGGGCTGGGTCACGTTGCGGCAACGAACATTGGCCGCTCAAGGTCATCATTATCA
>QNGE01005551.1:6368-32603 GCA_008508345.1 Paragonimus westermani
AAAAAAAAACAGAAATCCGAGTGGTAATTGTGTGAGTACGCGTGGCATGGTGGCGAGTGAGCTGGACGATGAAGATTAAGCTTCATTGATAACCTTGCTGCTACGAGAAGACAGTCACGGAGCGGTCGTGCCGGCTGGGTGACTTAGAAAGTATGGGCTGATCTACAGCTTTCACTGCCGTGCATTAGTGCACGGCATCATTACTTCCCCGCGATTCACCTCCTGCGGACAGGAAATCAATGCTGGCTTCTACCCCATAGGTCCGTCACAATCAGACTGATCCACTGAAGCCGCACCGGTATTTTCTACCGTACACGCATTTTTACTCATACTGCCATACGGGCCGGTTAAAACTCTCAAAACCCTTCCTATTAGTGTGCATGCAACTGAAAGGAGATGAAGTCCTTACCGGAGAATTGGTGACTTCAAAAGATCACCCCAGTCGAGATCGCTTCAGGCCGACACAGGACATCAACTCAATAGGGCATAAATTTCGGCCAGACAGAAGACGTAGTCACCTACCTCGCGAGCAACACCGGTTTGCCATTGGGGCCTGTGCGACCTGGAATGCCATTCCGGTAGGTGCCACGGCAGCCATTATTTTAGAGACGTTTACGATGTTTTTTGACGACTGACTCTCACCAAGATGGTCACCACGGACGGTAAACTCACCGTAGGACATTTAGTTCTCAGTGTGCTTACGGTTGGGTGTATAAGAATAATAATAGTAATAATCACTTAGTTGGTTTTTCCGACCTGGTCGTCCTCGCGAGCAAGTTTTTCATTCCAGCGTGACTAAACAACTTTACCTACTTTGCACTAACCACGTGTTCATTGTTTCCTTTCTCTCATAACCAGGCTAACATCATCATTATTACTTGCACGTATTTCACTTGTCCCAGGCGTTGCTTTTGCCACCATTTCTTCCCAACCCCACTTGAGGCTGCTGTAGATCATGTTCGCCTCACCTTACCATGCAGTTACATGGCGCTCCCCGTCCACCCTACTCGAGTGTTAATTGAGGTGCTCGACACACTTCACAACCTTTTGCCGGTTTATGTGGTCAAAAGGAACTGATAGACAGCCAAGGTCTGCCACAAAGCCAGAGTTGCAAGAGGACCGTTAACTACTTGAAAACATAGACTCGTACTTAGACCCACTGTTGGAGTAGCTGCTTGCGTGAGAGTTTGATGATTGGAATGTGTTAATAGAATATTGATGATCACGTTCGCTGCTCCATTTATTCCCTTCTCATTGATTCGTCTCCTCACGTTGAAATTCTTCATACCGATTACGAGCCTTTCTTACAATCTGACACTACCGCTCAAGTTTCGCGCGTGACAAACCATTTCACCCGTGAACGTTGATCCTGATGTACTGTTGAATCTTGATACGGTTTACTTGTAAAACTTGTTCCCGCGTAGTTTTCCTCCTTTACTTTCCTTTGTCAGACCTTTGTTCATATGTACACTGGCTTCATTTTCGCCCGACTGCTTCGCCATTATGTGACTGTCGCATTTGGTCATATTTACGCGAACCGTTATTCTCGGCACTTGTATACCTGGTGGATTCAATATTGAGGTTTTATTGTCTTCCACTGTTTGGTTCATCATATTGTTTTTGAACAGTAGCACCTTATTAATGAGAAACGCGCCAATAAGACCGTCTTCCCTTTTGGATCCAAATTGGTTGCTCGACGGGCTCACAATTTATAGACGATCTTTACTTACAGACGCCATTATCGTGAATCCAGCATATCGACAGACGTTGCAAGAAGACTTAGCGTTGCTTGAACAACCACTGGTCGTCCGGGATTAACACCCATCACCTCCGCAAGTCGTATACTTTTCAGCCTGCAAGAACCCAATGGACAGGTGAAGTCTGCTCTCGTGCAGGACTGAGCGCAAATCCTGTGGACAAATTCTAGCTCATCAGTTTTTTACACTGACTTTAAGCTAGATATTTCCTCATATAGAAAGTGGGGCAAACAAGGCCATGTGGTCATTCATGTTCATATACCTTGGCAAGCCATCTGCTCTGACGATCTTTTACTCATGGCTATTCCTGGAGCACTCTGGTGCTCAGTTTGCTTAACTACTCTTGACCGTTTTTGTTGGCTGGTCTTTTCCACCCCCTGTATTCGAGCAAGACCATAGCTGGGTTACTCTTCATTGACAGGGAGATGTCGACTTCTCTTGGCTTTCCTCATATTCTCCTGATAGACCACTTAGTCCCCCCAAAATCCATTCCTTTGATGCTTTTGCAAACGGGTTTTGCAAGCTTCTTTTCGAAACCGTTTCTGGTGTCGTGCAACCGGATTTCGGACCTTACTGGTCGACCTAATTGCTGGAAACTCCTACGTTCTCATCGATGAGAACCTGATGATTGGCAAGCTCGTGACACTTGCACCATTTGGTCCAAGTTATCATGCGGTGGTTCCGTTTAGTTTCTTCCACGACTTCAATTTCTGGAGCGTATCCACCTAGAAGAGCAGACACTTCCAACAAGTGAATGCCTTGCTGCCGCGTTCTGGTTAAAGCCTACGGCCAACCGTTTAGTAGTTCCTTTATCAACATCGGCGTGCGTTTTCGCGTTGGACCTCACAATTTTGTTTGGTTTTCTCTCGGAAAAAATGACCGGTTCCTCTTAGTGGCACTCACAACACTAATTTATAACCGTGAAACTGAGACGTTCAGAATAAAACTCGTGAACTACCTCAGTGTTAACATTTGTTCGCTCACACTGACCCATATCAGTAGGTAGACGACAGGGGGGTGTTCGGAATGGCCACCTGAGCAAGTGTTGGGCGACTTTTTCGTTCATTTTTATTGCGCACACACGGACTTTCAACTATCCATCGCTGATGCCACTTAGCGGTCTACGCCGGTGAACATTTCAGAATCTGCGGTAGACTGGTGTAGTGTGATGTGAACTGGTAATGACCTAGCGTCAAAAACCTGAGTCATCCATCAAAGATTCGGGGTTTGGGCTCTCACTGGAACCAGGCTTGATGGTGGCTGATTGAGTATGATCGTGTGAACGCTGTGAAGATTTGGCCAAGTTTTATAGAAAGGGCGTGTGTTGGAAGCAATCATCGCACTAATGTTGTCCGTCTAGTTACTTTTCACCCCGACCCATAACTCAGTCGCGTTCGCAAAATTCGGGCATCCCAATGTGTTACAGGCAAATCTAGACACAGACTTCTTCCGCAGTTGATTCCCGGCAGTTGCTGTACAAAAGTGTAACTTTCACAGAAGATACGTGCTCGCTACAAGCCTTCCGCTGGTCAGTGGCCAAAAAGTTTGCGGTAACGTCTTGCACTTCGACCCTTCCAAATCTCCCGGTCACATGGATCACTCTTTTGTGACCCGCGGGCCTTTTTATTGTAGGGTTCTGACTAAATCCCCATGGTGATTAAAGTCTTGCACCTATCTGTAATGGACAGTTAGTGTGAGCTCTGTTTTGTACTCGTCCTTCCACTTACCCCACTTGCCTCAATTACTGCTCGTGGCGGAAGTCAACCAGAATGATGGTGTGTTAAGTACCAGAGTTTCCTGGCCTGATGAACGCTGTTCTGCTTGCTTCCTCATCCGGGTAACATTCAAGCCTTCCACCTTCACCGTTCAGACAATTGTTCAAATTAGTTAACATAACTCCATTACGTACTTTGGAGTTCACCGCCACCGTTCTTCAAGGTATCGTTGGGACATTGCTTCAGTATTCTAGCGCACTACTACAAGCTTGATCTCCACCTGCTGGTCTACCCTACACATACAGCATGCGTTTCTCTGGGAGTTCTGCAGCCCAAGCCACTGACCAATCCTACGTTTTCTCAAGCGCATGCAAGGAAGAGCGCTACCTGATACTGGCCACAGGTGATTTTTGAGCTGTCAGACCTGAAGGTGCGGTCTGAACATCCTGAAGTGCCAAAGACGAGCGGCGTCTGTTTTCTGTTGTGGCACATGCTTCCAGATTGCGGTCCAGAAGCAGTCACAGATTACTTTTATAACTAGCTGGCTAACCTCCAGCACACCATACTGCACACGGACTTCGTGATATTGGCTGGAGACTGGAACACTTAAGCGGCAGGTCGAGTGTTAACCATAATGACCTAGGTAGCTCACACTGTACGGCACTCGTCGAGGAAACAACGACAAACGTTTGTCGCAATTCCGTGCAAATAGTATTGCATTTCTGGCCAGTAAATCATTTAATCGATTTTGGCTCTACACTGCACTTTGAGCAAAATGGCCAATAATATCTCTGGTCTTGATGGGGATTCACGGGAGTTGGGAGTAACGAGTAGGAATAAACGTGTTGCAAAGAAAAATGTAGAAAAAGTAGACAAGAAACGAATTGAGGTTGACGAACTAGGATTCGACGAGTCAGCGTTACAGGCTTGGAACTGAGTGCGGCACAAAGTCATGTGGGAGACTGGTTCCAACCAGTAGCATAGATTGTCCTGAGACCTCTAACCAGGCAAACAGAGATCAGCAACATTGTTTAGTGAGAGGGTTGGGAAATTTGTTGCCCGTCACCAAGTCAATAACTGGCCACCTCGCGTTTTCTCCCATCTATCGGCAGCCACATCAAATAATCTGCGGTGCGGCAGAATCTGCGCCGCCACACAAGCAGGAGAATAAGTGAGAGAAGTATGTGCATTCTAACCACCTCGGTTATCGGTCGCGTACACGCATATTTCTCATACGACTACGCCGGACCATCACGTTGCTCACTAGGTCGGGCCGCTTGGTACAGTGTAACCGGAAGATGCAGCGGCAGCCAAATAACAAGAACCCCTGAGCATCCTTCTTAGCAATGAGCTGAGTCCTCGGTTTGTGGAATAAAGCCGGGTGTAAACATATTTGGAGGTCTGTTTCTGCTGGACAAACGGCCTACTTTGCGACGACGCAAGGGACGGATTTGGGCCGATGCGCTGTACGTTCTTTCTGTCCCTGTGGATATCCCGCAGGTATTATAACGCGCAAATGAGACGGCTATACCCAGCTGGATGAAACGGTTAACAGTCTCAAGTGACCTACCAGCAGTGTGAAATCCAGGGTCAGCGCCAACTGAAACATGCAACAACATTATACTTCCAAAGTGTGAAATGAATTTTACGCAGAGAAGTCATATCACTCACCCGATTCAGCATGATCCGCCTGCATTCCACAGATGTACTGAAGAAATGTCGTCAACTTACTCAACATCAGATGACTCAACATCTACCGGAGTTCTGAGCCGAGATCCTCGGGGTCTCCGCACGCTCCGTCCAGCATATACTGACCGTAACCCAATTTGAAAAAACCTTCTATTCAGAAGCTCAACCAAAACCGTTGGAACGAGAAAAGGATGTTAATGAACATTGTAAATTCGATGAAGGCAGAGTAAATAACTCTATGGCTGCGACATGATTTCCCGTCCCTTCTTCTTGGAACGACGAAAGACCTTTGGTAAGCAACAGTCGAGCGGTACCTATTCCACTCCCCTTATAGAACGGAGCAGTGTGGTCGGATCTGAGAGAAGGCTTTCACCACCACCTTTGAAAAGAGCTACAAGAAGTGGGCCTTGAACTGGGGCTTTATTATGCTTCAGTTTTTTAGCTCTAAAGCAACTTTGCTCTCGTGTATCAGATTGGTCAGAACTTCACACGCGGTCCCTATCATCCCCAGCTGAGTGAGTTGGTTCATGCCAGTTCAAAGGTCTTTCGAACCAATCAAGCCACCTGTCAATTCTCCGCGGCAGGCTGCGGGACCGCGAGCCATTGTTTTCACATACAGTCTCGTTCACAAATTGCCGACGGCCAGTGCAACCACGAACAAAAGAATCACCACATTGTCCCCTAATATAGTGTGCCTTCTTAATCTATTCGGTTTGTCTGAGGAGGTAAGCCCCACAGTCCCTAGGCGGGACTTTCAGGTCCACTTCAAGCAGCTTTCTTGACCTTCAGATTCAGGGGAGCTTGGTAGTGGTTTGTTCATATGTTCTGCTGATTCGGATGAAATGCACTTTTGTGGTGCGTGCTGTGCTCCTTCGAAATGGACCTCCGCAAAGGAGGTTCGCATGGATGTTTTCAACGATGTTTTCAAGGGTTAAAAAGTCAATGACAATTGATAGATGTTTTGTATGCACTCGGTTTGTGATTTTGACCAGCTAATCTCTGGGAAAACAACGAAATAATGGACATCAACAGTGCCATGGTTTGCGTTAAGGCGGATGCGCCGAAAAAAGCAAAAATCTCCCAGATATGGCGCTACCGGCAGCTAGCGGTGATTTTATCCGTTTCTTTCCACGGCTGAATTGCGCGGTTTGGTCTTCGCGTAACGCATTGCTCTCGTTTGTGCTGAAATACTCAACTCGAAGTATGGAGGCTGCGAGATGTGCACAGCTGCAATCGCCGACCGCCATCACCAGCGCCTCATCTAGGAAAAAAATGTATCACTTAAGCACTTTCATCTTGAGCCGAAACGATCGAGCTGTGAATTCACGTCCCCAAACAATGCAACGGCGTTAGAGTACTTCGTTCTTCACACAGGATCAAAAAGGACATCGTGGAGGATATTCTGGACAGCATTCGAACTACTGTTAGTTAGGGTATATAATAACAGTGCATATTTTCCAACGCATTTTTGAGAAGCACCCTAGAATATACGCGATCGTCGCAGGTAATTACAGGCGATGTAAAACATGTAACTAAACAGTAACACAAACGTGAAATCTGCTGCCACAAAAACGCGTGATCAAATAAACGATTGTGGTATACGAAGCTTTGACGCACGCAATAAAAAACTACGCAGTTTACTCGCCTCGCGGATTCAGCTAAAAATATGATGTTACTCTAATCTACCTGTCACAAGGTAATGTGTGTGTCGACGTTTTTAATAGCTGAAGGTCATTGTGGTGAGACCATCCAAACGAATCATCGGAATGTTTCGACAGTACGTGATATAACTGGCTTCGGAAAATTTTGAAATGCAGCGGCTTTGGCGAGAGAGGACGGGGCGTTCGGAAATTCGGCAAACGATTGGGCAGACTCTAGCGCAAGACTTCGTCAACTGCTGAAAATCGTCGAAAAGTTGATAATTTTGCGAACCATTCAGCCAAGACGAGGTTTCTTGCACCCATAAGTCGCGGAAGATTTCCTGTCAACCGGTGTTTATGAGAGCAGGATAAAGAAGGCAACCTCACACGGTAGGCGAGAAAATGTGGGTTGATCGTATTTACTACGACGAATAATGTGTGTGCAACATTTTTTGAATCAGACTTCACACGATTTCATTATTCTTGCTCGGTTTATTAAAATATATAACTCTGTCAGCCAGTTGTTACGGTATTCCGCGGTTTACTCAGGATTTATTCGGGCAACCGAAATATCGAGTCGACGATTTGGAAGGCCCCATGAAGTGTGCGTGTTCTGAGTATAGTTAATATAACGTCATTCTACTGGATTTATTGATAAACGCCAAATTTATGACTTCCTGCAGTCTGTGTAGTGTTTTCAAGTGTATATTTTTTTCGAGATTTCAGGGTTTGTCGTAGAACATACGGGGAGCTGTTTTGTATTGACGGTAAACGCTGTGGTGTTGATGTTTGAGTCTAAGAGTTCACAATTGTAGTGAAAAATGCGTCCAATAAAGCAAAATCTTTATTGTCCGACACGCTGGTTACAATGCTGCGCAGGCGCTTGCGCTTATGAGTCAGCATTTTGGACCACAACATCCCCGATTTTTGCTTACACGAAGTGCGCACTTCGACCGGGTTTGCGTGTCCGACGCCTCTTGTCAAGGCGTTTGTCACCTGCCTTTCCTCGTATGCTGAGCCGATCCCGTTGATCGATGGCTTTTCTGATTGCCCTGCCGTCCGCTATCCATGCACTATGTCCTCTGGCTGTATTCTACGACCAAGTCGAGATATTCCCCAAGATGTTGGAATAATCGTGTCTCTGTTATGGCTATTCCTCTTATTATGCATGCCATGCCTCGCCCGTTGCTCCGATCCAGTTGAGCGACGGCTGATATGGTAGCCCGTGCTGTCCTCGATCCGCTTACTATGGGCTTTTAGACGTACCCTGCTGCACCGTCGATGTATTCCGCCGACAGTTAGAGCACCCGCACCTCCGGCTTGACAATCCACCACATAAGGAAGTGCCTGGTTCAACATTGGTATTTGCGACCAACATATTTCTATACCAGGCTCTTGACACCACTGCCTAAAGGTAAGCGAAGAAGAATATTTTGGTGAGCGCTTGACAAAGATCGTAAAATGTTTTCTAGCGCAAGCTTATCAGGCTTGCGTAGATGGCATCAAATGCACCTGCAGTACTCAAGTTGAGGCCCGGCACACAGTCGATATATTGAACGTCTTTTTGACGCAGCCTACTGTTCTTTCAGTTCTTTGCTACGTGAAAACGAACTTGTTTGGAGAAATCGAAGGATTTTGGGTACTGCATTCCCAGACCTTTAACGGAAGCTGTATGCTTCTAGTGTGACAGAACCATCAAGCGATTTATAACCATAAGTAACCACGTTCGATTTCCTCGCTGTAAATGCCGTCAGCCGCGTGTTTCACCACAAATGTAGTGATGCCAGGTTTTACGGTATATTTCTCGGACAGAAAACAATGTTGTTGGGCTGGTGGAAGGTCTAAACGATTGTGATATCATCAGCAAACAGAAATGGCTCGCCGTGCCTGGCAACATCAAATGTGTCACTTACAAACATTAGGAAACGCAACGGTTCCGAAAAGCTTCCTTGAATCGCCCAATCGGTCAGCGGTTTCTGTGTTGTGCAGTGTTCTTTTATTTCGACTGTTTAGGTGCGGCCTACTAGAGGCGACCAAAGCCAACTATATGAAGGGCCTTGTATGCCAAAAATGCCACTTCGACCAATAAGCGCTTATTGAGTACGCGATCAAAAGCTCCTAAGAATATGGCAAATGCCACATTTCCTGTGCCGACGGGCATCGATATAAGGTTTAAGAATTTCAGACGACAGGTCGTACAAGAGAGCTTGCTGAGGAAGCCGTGCTATGAAGGGTTTATGCGTTCTTGTGCCCTCAAGAACTCGGATATCAGCGTCTTTGTTATCCTCTCAAGCATTCTGGAGCACATTGATGTGTGGTTCGTGGGATGACAGTTACTGACGTTCTGCCTTGGAAAAAATTTCATAGCAAGACATAACACTTTCCATTTGTGGAAGGTGACGAATGAAGTGGTTGAGTGAAGAAATTAAGACGATGGGTCTATCCTCACCTCCTTGTTTGATGACCATTGGTGAGCACCATATGAACCAGGATGACGGATGGAGGGTTTAATGGTAGCTAACTGTAAATCAACACTTCGAACATCCATCAAAATATTACTTCAAACTGCCTCTGTTTTCGACGGAGTATTAACGGTTAATAGGTGCGTTCTTTGCAGAACGAAGCAGTAAAATATGGGCTGAAGATCTCACGTATCACAGCAAAGTCATCAACAACCGCTCTCACTTTAGAAATACTAACTTTTATAGCAAGGTCCGTCATCGAATTTCCTCGTCTAATCAGCTATATTGTTTTCGTGCATCTCTGCTCGCCACGAAGCGCGAGTTCCTCTTTGTTTGTATGACAGAGGTATGTCGAACGTTCTGTGTTCAAACATTCTGTTCAGTTGTATTAACAAGGAGTAATCTTGTGTTCTTCTGCACCGCGAATTCATCATTTTAAGTATGTCATTTTCTTTTGCAGCAAGGATTCTACTTTGTACATACGAGTTGACACGCTTTGACTTCATGGAAGCCAAAACGTCGATACAAAATGTGAGATGGTTGATAAATTCACCGGAAGCTATATTTCGATATGGTATGAGTGAGGAGGTATTTCAATGTAAGGACCTCAGTAGGAAGAAGAAGGTAGACCAATCAGTGAATTTGATCGGGCAACAAAACACAAGTCTCTGTTGGGTAGCCATACTGGAGTCAAACAGACATTTGATTACATTGTGGTTGCTCCCTAGAAAATGTAATAAAGCAGGTAACACTGAAGAAAGGCTACCTAGGGTGGAAGTAAGATCCAGTACATGCGTTTGTCTGGTAGGCGTTAAGATAAGTTGGTTCCATCCATTCAGATGATTGCATGAAACCAGTTCGGCTTGCTTTACTGGAGCAGAGAATGAGGTCTAGGATATATTAGGCATGATGAAGTCACCACCTATTAGTTTTTACTCGCAAGGCACATTTGACGTATGATATATTATCTCTACAAGGTTAGTCAACTCAGTGATGTTAACTTTAGGTGGTTTGTAGACGCATCTTATAAGTAGCTCACGAGAACCAGTAGAGACCATTAACCACAACCAGTCCACGATTTTATGAGGAATAAACTCATCAAGTGTTGCTGTGAGGCGATCTCTACGGAACGTGCGATATCCTATGATGCTCACGTAACTGTCTGAAATATCAAGGGGGCGCCGCACGTCAGTCAAGATGTGCGCTTTGCTCACCGATGATCTTGCGTTTATAAGTATTAACTTAATTATATATGCTGATAGGGCAAACAGACGACTTCTTCTTAGTCCGTATCGACCGATTTTGACTGATGCGAAACGTTTGACGGCACCTGGACGACCATTCATTGAGATCCAGTCGAGCAGGTTGTCTCATCTTAGAGCCCAGTGCAATTCCTACTTCAGCCTGACCGTTAGATTCGGCTCCATCGTCACCGGAGACCCTGAGAAAGCACCGCTGTTATATGGCATTATTCAAATGTGATTTGAAATGAGAAACACGCTGGTATCGTAAAGGCTAGCTTTGGAGACATCATACATACTCGATTCCGGACTCTAGATGATGCTCGCCAGAGCAGCCTGCTGACCTGTTTGTCGCAGAGTGCGGCCATTATAAGTGCCAGTGCTCCCTGACTGTTTTAGCTTAAACAGGGTGTGGTCAGCAGCAGGTGTGGAAAACGGTGAAAATGAATTGGCCGGTCCATCGGAGCAACTAAAACTTCTGATGCTTCCCGGCTATCCACGTTGTAGAAGAGGGATGAGTTGCGTGACCCACCCGGATCCTTTGCGCAATGGATGTGGTCCGAAATTCAATAGAAGATAATACCTCCCGGAGTACCCTACCCGGAGCCAATAACTCAGCCGTCCAACCCTATTGGCCGTGAGGGGATTGCCTAGCCTGCGAATAAGGCAGTGCTATTTGATGCTGATTACTACCGGGCGCAATGGATATATTCAAAACCACACCATGCTTTCGAATGGTGTCAAATATTTTGACTTCATCAATGAATACGGAGCCAATTAATGACAACCGCTTTGAAATCTGAGCGCTTTTCCGGTTGAGGGTATTTCTCCTAACCCACTCCTCGTGATTCGTAAGGAAACAGCGCCGTAAATACAAAAATGGCTTCGTCGTATGCTGGAACGTCTGTGTCTCACTGCTTCAGCACTCACACGCGACAAATTTTGCAACATGCGACCAGATGAGTATGTCTTCTTCCCATTTGACTGCGCTCTTGGGGCTGCGCGTCACGGTTCTGTCTAGAAGAGCCGATGTCTTGGTCAGCATAACCCACTCAGTCGGCGCTTACCACAAATATATCCCATGCTGAGAAGCGGAGTAAATTTGGCGAAAAGTATTTTTCAGTGTTCTCGGTGTCCTTATCCTACGTGCTGATCTCCGTCTCCAGGTCAGTCACGGACACACAAGCTACAGAGCCGTCGACGCAAGGTGGCGTGATTTTCTCCCAGAACTTGAGAGAAAATAGTAACCAGTGTGCGAACCCTATCCACCCATTAGTTTGTGCTAAGTTCGCCCCACTGTTTGAGTGGAAGCCACTTCGTCTAGAAACCAAAACTGACTCACTTAGCCCCTCAGGGAAACCAGCCCTAGACAACTACCAACCTGTGCTGTGCTTCAGTGTAAGGCCACGTACTCTGAGGGAATTTGAAGCATAATGAACACATACGTGATAGAGAATACATGTGTTGTATTGCTTCGTGTGGTACCACTGCTTGTTTAGCTACCCGCCGCTGAGATTCCGTTTGGAGGCGTGATCTTCTGGGCACTCGCTGAAATGGTTCATCGAGCACCCGATAAAATTAAGCACGCACGACGACCCGCAAGTAAAAGATCATGAAGTGTCAAACACGAGTCACTCAAACTTTAAGTGAAATCTTTTCGTTTTCCTTTCGGCTCCATTATTATTGATTTTCTGGTGGGTGGGCGCCAAAGTTCACAAAATTTCCGCCAGCTTTCAGCACTTTCGTCTCGTCAGTTAGTATCTGATTAAATGTTTGTTCCTTTTCACTATTTTCCAACCTTGCGCACTGCTCCCATTACTTTTCGCACTTGACAGCGTTAAAAATGATCAGTTTTGTTCGGAGTGGCAATGGCCTCGCCTCTAGGTCCCCTGTTAGCTGACGTTTTCATGAGTGAACTAGAAACTAACCAATTGGATGCGGTCATCGACCAATTTGCATTTTACAAACGCTATGTTGATTATATTTTTTGCGTCATCAACGAGAATGCTAACATGGACAGAGTTATGACGGCTATTAACTCCGCTCATAGCAACATTAAATTCATCAAGGAGTCAGAGAACAATGGTGAAATAAACTTTTTGGATGTTCGTATAGTAAGAAGGGAAGATGGTTCAATCCGACGAACTGTGTACAAAAACAGACTTGGAACGGCCAGTACATTTACTTCGACAGTTTTGTTCCGCTAAATCAAAAGCGAAACCTCATAAGATGCCTGACGGGTAGAGCGTTAAAGATCTGCACCTGTGACACTTTACAAGCTGAGCTAGACTTTCTACAAGAAGTGTTCATGCAAAATGGCTACCCAACGCGTTTCATCGAGAAGGCGATGCAGGCGGTAGAGTTGAAACTTAAGGCACCCTCTGTGAATAAGAAACTTGCGTTTATTAGTCTTCCTTTCAAGGGAGATCCTATGGCCGAAGTTATCTCCAGAAAGCTAAGAAAGTCAGTCGAAACAACCTACCTTGCCGCTCAATTGTGTATCAGTTTCCGTTCAACGCCCGTTATCATGTCACAACTCAAAGACAAACTTCCATGTTTTACAACCAATTTTTGTGTGTACTCATTTGTTTGCTCGTGTCGAGCATCATATATTGGTCGTACTACAAGGCGATTGTCGGACAGAGTGCGTGAACACCATCCTGCGTGGTTGAACAGTGGTGTGACTAAAACCGTTTTCAAGCGCGATTGTTGCTTACTTGACCGACCCCAATCATTCGGATTGTCTATCGAGTGCCAAGGAAACGATCAAAAAGGGTGAGATTTTGAATGTTGACTGTTGCCGGAGCCATCAGCATCCGATTGCGTAACCCTGACCTCTGCGCTCAGAAGAAGTTCGTGCGGACACCCAACCTCCCCTGGCCCACAATAAGTCAGGCCCATGATTCGGAACAGTGATGACGTAACTGATAACGAACATGTCGTCCTCAACCTATATTGACCGTTTATCTGACTCACATTAGTCACTGTTTTCATATTTATTGTGTTGTAATTAGCCTGATGATCAAACACAGAAAACAAGTCTTGTTCGCTACTCTGTCGTTCTCATTATAACTGACACGCAGGAGATTCAGCAGTATTAGTGGATTGGGATGGATCGAGCTTGTTTGCCCATTCGACATACGTTTGATTGTTTCGGAAGGCATGCAGTGCCAGACGTCCTCGCACTGGCAAAATTTCAAGTTTACTGGTCTGCTCACAACCTCCTCACTTCTTCAAAGAGGCCAGTTATCTGTATGAGATGCATCTTCCAAGAACGCTGCATGTGGTCTTTGCCCGCAACTGTCCCACTGCTCGCCACTCCCGCCGGACAGAAAAGAGACGTGCTTATGTGTAGTTTCAAGGTGTCTGACAATGTCAGTGAACTACACACGGTCACGGTGGTGGCGGTTGACAACCGAAAGACCCTTAGTCACGTGAAGTCAGTATTAGGCTCGCTGAATGGATAACCAGCGCCCGCTCTTCTGAATGGGACGGCTAATTGTGAGGCAGTGGCTCTTTCAGCCGCTAAAACTGAGGAAGTCATCGCAAACCTGAGGGGCAGAGCACTCTGGGGAAGAGAGATTATACTGTGTGGACACCACATTTTCTTCGGCTGAGGAATCCATGGTGGCTTTAAATACTCCCTTCTTCCCAAATTTAGAAACTTTGTTTCTGCTAGCAGACTCCTCTCAAAGGCTAACAAAAAGAAAATCAAACTTTCCTTGACTTTGCCAGCTATGACTAGCAAGGAGAAGATGCCGTATAAAACGGAGACAATGGAGGCAACTCGCTGACTGGAGGAAGTCTCACTTGGTGGCTTTTTGTAAGGGCGGTCGAAGCGCTTGTTAAAGCGGCTGCCTATGTTCAGCGTTTGACGACTGTTTTGTGTTTCGAAGAAAGTCAGCGACCGATTTCCCTACCTTTATTTAATCATCCCTCGTTGACCCTCCTTGTTGCATTAAAAATCGTTTTGGTAAAGGTTACGAGCCATACTTAAAAAGAATGGTGTAATCAACTGAATTACACACAAGGCAAATCATTTCACCCGCGAACAGTAATAACGGTGTATCAATAAATCTTGATATCCCGCACTGGTGGAAGCTCGTTTTCACGTAGTTTTTCTTCCTTACTTCCCACTGTGGGGTGGTTATTTATGTGTAATCCGGTCGCATTTTGCACTTGACTGCTCTGCTATTACGGAGCTGTTGCGTTTGGCCGTGTTAACATGATTCGTTAATCCCGGGATCGGCTTATTTGGTGTACCGTTATCCCCCATTTGGTTTACAAACTTTTCTAACACTTCAGCGTCTCATCAACAATAAACTCTCCTTTACGACCAATTTTGTCTTTAAATCCGATTCAGTTGCTCGGCGGATTCGGAATTTGTGGACGCTCGTTTCATTAAAGACGAAACTATTCTGGATCCAGTCTATCGACGTACGTTGCAAGCAGACTAGGCATAACTCGCCCGAAATCAACTGCACCCCTAGTTTGTCAGAACGAGGTTATGCACAAAGGCTGACCTCAAACTCCAAGCGGAAGCTAAAATCATATTCCCCCTCTCAGGTGCCAACTAGGGTCCTGGAATTGATCAATCCACAAGCCCACAACAAAAGCCGCCCCCTAATCTCTGGATGGATAACTACCGGTGCATTTTTAAGGGTCTGCAGGAGTAGCCCCCAAAGGTGCTACACAGAACCAGTTTGTCTCCACAGCTTCGACCCTCTTGCCTTAAAAACATTCTGTTGAAAATTATCACTTCCAACTCCCCCAACCCTTTGAGCCTGCACGGGTCGCCAAATGTAACCCGAAAAGCTCGTATTTGGTTCTCTTCAACCGCTTTCTCTTTAGATTTGTTGAAATCATTTCCTGTACCCTGGAGCGCCACTCACTTTTCCATCGTTGAGAAACTTCAAGTCACCCTTCAGTGGCTCCAGAAACGAAGGTCGTTCGGAAACCATCGACCGTGGACCAACAAAAGTGGACGGAAGGTCCCACTGGGGCGCCCATGTGCGCACAGGCTTTCGAAATTCTGTCGTCGTCCACGCATTTCCTCTTGCTACCATGACTGCTTTCTCACGCTCTTCCTTGTAATCTTTGCACCCAGAAGACTCCTCCTGTGAATGCGTAGAGGCTTCACTTTCCCTGTCATCCAGAAGCTTCCGGTGCCGACTATCATCTGGGATTTTACCTCCCCAGCGAAATGCTCTGCGCTCTGGCCCAAAATTCAGTTTTGTAACCGTGACACGCCCGTTATCGATGCTACGTGCCGTCATGTAACGCACCTGATGTCGAAGTTATTTTTGCCATCTTAGACCGTTTCTCGTCTCCTCAACGTTTCTTTTGTGTCGTTATAATAGGCGATCTCAAAACACTAAAACTCAACTATGTAGCTGTTTCTCATAAGAGCTCCGACTGTGAATTTTCGAAATCCTTGCAACATATCTTGGGGACAGCCTAAACAAAACATGCCGAACATTCTACAACGCATCGTCCAGCACTGATAATCTCCTTACTTGATTTGGTTATTACGGTTGAGGCTTACCTGGGAAATAGAGTGGTCATCTAGTCACCGCGAAGGCATTGCGACCATTCGCTTTTAGTTTTGGGTTCCATCAAATGTTGGCTCCGATGAGCCTTAATGGAGACTTCATTCTGGAATTTCCAGAAAGCTGATTATAACACACTAAAGAGATGTCCAAGTAAACTCGGCCACGCATCCGACTCAGTGAACCAACAATACCCGCCTTTTGAAGTTGCAGTTTACGTGGCTGTTGAGATGTTTGTCCAACGCAAACTGTGGAGGTTCTCCGGTTCACCTTTTCTGCGGACCATACACGCCTTCTTGTTGCGAATTCTCACCCATTCTTCAGACAGGAGCTAACCAGTAAGCTAGACGATTTGGAAGTATTCGGCACTGTACAAAACAGGTGCAGACGGGAAATCCCTAAACACACCCAACAAGTAGAGAACAACAGTGAATTGCCACTTCATTAAAGTGAGAACCCCTCATATAAGCACATAATCCGCCGGAGAAAAACTAAGTTCTCAGTGCTTTGTCCGAGACTCTGCGGAGGACAACTCACTTCTAACCCCCAAGCAGTTGTCAAGGTGATCAGGGAATACTATTCGGCGGTCTAAATTTTGGTTTTGCTGAAGTGGTATTCGATTACTCCGCCTAGTAACCTCCAGCGCCCACACTTGACAGCTGGCGTCCCTGTGTTTGATGTTCAAGACCTCCGGCTTAAGATCATTCCATGCAATGCAGTGGGACCACACGCGACCCATCATCTGATCCTCCGGGAAGTGGCCCTGTTCTTGAGGCGTGGAAAGATGCTAATGTCACACATCAACTCAGAGCATACGATCGACAGTCTCTTGATAGCTGTCGGTCAATCAGCCTCATCAGCATTCCATGCAAGGTAATAAAACGTTTGCTTGAACACGCCGTTCTTAAGCATTTCTCCCCAAGTGAACTTTTCTTCCCCACTCACTGAGGTCTTCTTCCCGAACGACCATGCGTTATAAATGTGTTAATCTTCACGGATAGCGTGACTCAAGCGAAAGGAAATGGTCACGTCTCCTATATTATCTTCCTCGATTTTGCCAGAAACGTCGACCGTGTCTCAACGCGATCCTCTTGTTCACAGGCTGGAAATTTATGGCTTATAAGGACACATTGCTCATCGGTTTGCATCCCTTCTAGATACGAGAACTTTCTGGGTAAAACCGAACCGGACCTTCATTCCTCTTCTTTCTTTCCAATTTCTTCCGGAGTCCCTCAATGGTCAATGCCTGATCCACCGTTGTTTCTCTCGAGTACTGGTCGTAGACCGCGATTTATTCAATTACCATGGGGAAAGAAATTATTTTACGGCACATCCCGCTTCATTACCCTGAAACATGACGCAGAAATTGAAATTGTCGAAATGTGTGTCACGGACTCATATGTTTGTTTTACCTGGCCGTTAGGTGGAAACTACCTAATCGTATGTTACTTTTGAAGGTCGATGTGGCTGCCGCTGTGGCTGCTTGTTTGTTAATGAATGGATGTCGAAATAGTGTATATCATGACATAAGAATATGCATGTATTAATTATCAAATCAGTGCCAGGGTATTTTTTATTTCCAGGAAATAGACTATATGACAGCTTTCAAGGCGATGTTTGAGAATCGTGGTGCAACTGAAGAAGGTGAGTTCCTTCATATATGCGTACAGTTATCTTGCAGATATCAGAGTTGGTAGATAGGAGGAGAGGGCTTTATCTGCTACGTGGCTCCAGTCATCCGGAAGGACACCCAGAAGGCCTGCAAACCGACGGCCACATTCTGTGCTGGAGGAAGGCGGAGAAAGTGTGTACCGTTTTCCACAGACTTCAAATGGATCATACGTGTCCATTACCCCACATGTTCGTTCTCATTGACTCCATTCTTTCAACTGGGTTCAAGCGTGTTCCAGCATACTACATGGTTTGCCTTCACTCGTAGGCTAGGAAAAATAAACGGAGCGGGGGAATTGCTTCCATTCACCGGTCAGGTAGGACAATTGCGCGGAACTTCTGTGAGCTTTCAAGAGGGAAGTGCTTCCCGGTGTCGGTTGTTCAGCAGGTAACATCGTCCGCATTCCAGCGTACGTCTTTCCCCCATGAAAATTTTGCAGCCGTCATAGCCGCGAATGGCTATGGTATGTCTATAGGCATGCCCAGTATAACTGACAAGCTACTGCCGCTTCGACCAGTATTTGCGCATATTCCCACGTTGTAGAGTGTGTTTTGGTACATCCTGCGTTTCGAGCTCCATAAAGAGCTTGGTCGTCATGAAACAACGACGCCCCAAACGCCGAAGCTATAAACACTTATCGCTGCGTAGTTGCCTTTTAAATTCAAGTAAAGCACGCTTTATTACTTCCACGACATCCGTCTTTATAGTAATCGACCACAAACTCTCCGCAATCACGTGAAATGAGATTTTTCGTTATTTTTCGGTTGATCGCCATGCCAGTTGACTAACACACATTCCTTCCCTACGCCTATGGAAGATGGAGACAAAAACATTGCCACCATCAGAACTGAATGATTTCACGAACTGGAATAGGTCACGAAATTATACCAACATCAGTAACTCAAAAAATGTTTCTGCCTTGCAGGTTAGAGAGGGATTTGCGGTCAACCGATTACACGCAGCGTTGTTTCTTATATATATATATATATATATATATATATATCCATTTCCGCTGCGAGCGTAATTCTGACAACGCTCTCCTTTACGTTGACGACTTGAAAGTCTGGAATGCTTGTGATCCCAATGCACACAGATTTACCTCGACCGTATTAAGTTTTGGCCAGGTGACTGGAGTCCCCTTCTAAACGATAGCAAATGTCTAGATGTGTCCCTCAGAAGGGATCCTGGGAACCTAGTCGTGGTGTATGGCGCACAGTGCAATATGTGCCTCGAAAGTCGATTTTCAAGAGAACCTATGAATTTGGCTGTCGTCCAGTTCATCTTCCTCTTATAACCACCTGATGGCTGCTAAAAGGGAATTCGGAACTCTTGGAATAATGAAGAGCTCCTCCCCACATAGACACATGATTTAGTACTCACCAATTCGCTTATACGGACTTGAAGAAGGATATACTCACCAATGAATGTGTTTAGAGAGTAGCCAACAAAATGATCACTGGCGTGCGGCATTTCTTCTACGAGTCTTGTCTCGAAATTCTCGCTTTTTACCCACATGAGTTTTGAAGACTCCGCGGTGACTTGATCCTCACACAATTTTTTCAGCAATCCTCTGCCTTCGCGGCTGACACCAGTCGAAAGGGTGACGCGGTAGAGATTCTGACAGTCTTCATGACTCACAGTGCGTCTAGCACGGTAGGTATCATGAAAATTGGTCTGAAGGAAGATCTGGGCATCTGGTTGTCGTCCAACCTATCCTTCGCGTGTAACCATGAGATGGCGGCAAAAAGATTTGCCGCCTCTAGGATGATTAAGCGCACTTTTCCCCGCGTAGACAAGCGTTTCAAACGCTTCGAGGAGTATTTATAAGGCCGCTCTTCGAGTATGCAAATCAGGTAGTGTATACCGGCCTGAAGAACGACATACCAACTGTTGAGCGTGTCCAGCGAGCGGCTACCAAGCCGGTTGCGGGTCTAAGCAATTTCACTTACGAGTCTCGAATTGGAATTTTTGATTTATACCCACTAAAATTTCGAAGAATCCGCGGTGACTTAATACTCACACACGGATTTTCAAAGTAGGTCTTGTAGAACAGTTCTTCATCGCAGCGAATGATGACGACCAGCAAGGACAACAGGAAACTTCCCAAACTTCTTCCTCGGACCTTTCTAAGGCAGCAGTTCTTTCCTTACAGGGTTATTAACCACTAGAATAGCCTCCCTTCTGAGGTCTTTGGAAACGCTTCTAGAAATCGGTTGACAGCTTTACTTTACTCTCATTTATCTAAAATTCCATTGTGCGAGTATTTTTACTCTGTTCTTCGTATTCACTGTAATCCCCGAAAGCGGTGATACACTCTGTTTTCAGTGAGCGCCTTTCAGATCAACAGACGCCCACCGATACTGATCAAGACAAACCGACTTGATTCGGGAACCTTGAGTCCCTGCCTCAAACCCGTGTATCAATCGCTGAAAACAACCTTCGACCCCAGACATTCCTCAGGCAAGTTCTTCTCCTACAGGGTAATCAACCACCGAAACTAACTTCCGTTGGAAGCTGTTGGTTGTTCTTCCGGGATCGTTTCAAAGTGATATCAGATTCTCACTAAGTTAAGACATTATTAGATTAGTAGCTTACTCTGTTCCTGAAACTTTCTGTAATCCCCGAGAGTCGTTTCGCGCCCTGTTCCCAGTGACTGCCTCTTAGGTTAACAGAAAACCACCGCATATCTGAACAGACAAATTGACTGGATGCGCGTGATTTGAGCCTCCGGTCTCAAACCCGTGTGCCAATCGCTGAGCCTTCCTGGGTGTAGGAGTTAACCCTAGCGGGCTCACAGGGTCATAAATTTTAGAGATGAAATAATAGAACGGCACTTAATTGTCCAATAAAAAGACGTGGGTGACTGCAACTTACAGCTTATCCTCCTCATAACCAAAATCGTATGCATATAACCCGTCACCCGACATCAACGACGGACTGCAACGAACGCGACTGCACTGCTAAAATATCATTGGTTCACGCGAGCAATCAAGTCAGTGGTTGATTTTTAATGGTTCAATGGGCTGTAATCCCAAGCTTTTGAGAATCCCGAGTCTTGATGAGTAAAATCTCAAGGTATTCAGTGATGAGCTGAAAGGGGGGAAAGGTGCAGTGTCTGAACTAATGCAACAGATGTTGGCGGGCCTTGAAAATGGCTACAGATTTAGCAGAAACGACACGATCTGGTAGAGCATTCCAAACGTTACAAACGCGCAAAAAGAAAAAGCCGTCTGCATCCTGGGCTGTTATGTTTGACTCCTAATGACATAAGAGTTCTCCTTAGCGTCATGTTATTTCCGCTGTTGAGCGTCTGCCGGCACGGATGCTCGGGGGATTTCTCTATCAAAAGTTTAATACAAAGTCGTCTCTAGACCGACGATACTCTAAAAATGACGCGCTCAAATATTTCAGCTTTTCCATGCGTTGCTTGTGTTTTAGGCCCCGGACTGCCTGAGTGACTAGCTTTTGCAGTCTCCATGAGCAAAACGTCCTTTTGGCTATTTGTTGGTCAGATCACAGTTCCCAACGGGGAGACTTCATCTGACTCCCTAGTTGTGGCCGAGTTATTCAGGGAGTACTNTTCTAAAGACCGTCTCAAAGTGTTATTGGATTCTCACCTACTTAATAATCCGTTAAATTAATAATTTATCCGGTGCTACACCCCGTTTACAATGACTGCCTTTCAGGTCAACAGAAAACCGCCGGACATCGAAACGAACAAACTGACTGCATCCGGGTAGATTGGGCCCGTAGCCTCGAACCCGTGTACAAAGAGCTGAAATCACTGAAATCCTATTGGTTGCCAGCTTCAAAATATGAGAACCAATGGAGCACGGATGAAGCGGACTCCGGATAGGTAGTGCGTATGCCGGGCAGACGGCAAATTCTGATGTTAGTTTGGTCTGCGCTTATAAAAATGAATGGTCTTATGGCGGCGTGAGCCCACGTAGAGTTTTTCATTCAGATACTGGTGTGTGTAGACACCCGACAAAGAAAACCAACTGGATCGGGGAACCTTGGACCCCTGCCTCGAACCCGTGTATCAGTCGCTGAATCGCTCTCCAGATCGCAGGTTGACCCTTTCTCCCGAGTATTTTCCGTTCTGTCGTTCATAAGTTAGGTTGCTTAAGGCCTTACTAACCCCTTGTGGGTACTACACCTCTAGAGTCATGTTTGCCTTACCTAGCATGCCGTACTGCAGTATGGCAAAAATGTTGTGTCCTTGATACAGCATGACATGTGTTAGATGTTGTTGCCAGTCGTGTGCACACGTAGGCACAAATAGTTACAAATTGCTTGGCAAACACTCTGGCCTGTTCTGGGTCTGCCTAGAATGTAAAATGAAAAGGGACAAGTTACTTAGTCTTCCAAGTAGATTAATTTCCGCAGTAGTTGGTTCACGTAGCTGGAATTCCGGCACCCTCTTCCCAATTCGAACCACCAGCCATATTCGAAGTTCGGTACCTGCGAAAACAGTGACAAAACAGCATGAAAGCTGGAGAAAAGGCGAGCGCACACCCACCGCATCCTGCGAACAAGCCGTATACCCCACACGCGTTTAGACCACCTGTGCGCTCAGCACCACTTACATCGACGGCGACTAGCCTCAGGAACCACACTACCGCCTTCCAAAAACTCCAAAAGAGCAGAGCAGCTGCTCAGGTAACAGAAAAGTGCTAGTAAGGTTACAGTTCCAGGGAGACCAGTAGGTTTTACGCCGAGTGGGGAAATTTTTGGAACCAGTCCAACAGGATTCCACCCATGCAGTACTTACCGTCGAAAACCGACCGACAATAAACAACAAAGACTCAGCGCGTTGAACCCCGCGTATTGCTATGGATCCTGGAAAATGGTGTGCAGAATAACGCCAAGCTAGCGAGTTGCGGAGCGTGTTGTGCTTTTAGCCCCGGGACGGATATTACAAGGTGGGTAGCCTAACTAAAACAAAAGTAAGTACAAAACCGAAATCATCATAAATGTACATTTGAATGTGACCATATAAAATACCATTTTATGTAGTCGCTACGAAATAAGCGAAGCTTGCGTCACCGGTAATTTATCGTGTGCGCCAAATTCCCACCAGGCGGACAACTGTGGAAGCGGTTCTCGCATAAATAGTGCAACACGAGGCTCGCCTGTGTAATATGAACCAGTCTGCAAAACAGATTAATTCAGTTAGACAGATACAGCGTTCCTCTGAGAACACCCTAGAATGGCGCAGGAACATAATAATATACAACTCCTGATCGGCCACACAAGATATTAAACATAGGTCCTCAGAAAAACAATACTAAGTGTTCAGTGCGACGCTGAACTACCCGCAGCGACGAAATGGCGCCGAGCACACAGGCTCGGCGACTGGACTACATGCGATGCACAAACGAGTTGTCCCATGTCGTTGCTAGTCGAAATTCGGGATCAAATAATTTGAGACCTGGTGTTGACTAATGCTTGAAAGATGCCAGGTATATATGTCATGGAGACAGCTATGCATTAGAAATCTCACCCATGTGTGGCGATGTCAGCTGTACCAGAAATCAAAAGCGAACATGGTGGTACAAACCAAGGTCGGGAGACTAACCACCGAGGAGAAAAATGGTTTGTTACGGTCTGGTTTAGATCCCCATATCGATAGAACAGACCTGTCCGTCGGGATTTCCCTCTGAGGGAATAGGTACGACCAAACTGTGGTGTAGTCAGGAAGCCAGTTCCCTAGAGCTGAAGGGTATGCTGGCGAATGTGTACAGCCTGCTTAATAAGAGAGACGAGCTGCAAGCATGAAATCAATCTGTGGATATTTGCCTGCTCAGGAACATGGCTCAAAGAATCGTTTCAAGAGATTGGATGCATGAGTTCCAGTGGTGTCGCGATGGCCGTGCTATGTCGCTGGAGGTCGCTGCCCTTCGTTGATCCAAAAGTCTAAGACAGTTTCCCGTGGACTACAACTGCAGCTGCGTGGTGTTCGAACCTCAACCAGACTTCTTCGTGTCAACCTCCCACTGGTTATCATTGGGTTGTGTCAAAGTCCAGAAATAGCAACAGAGGAAGACTACGTGTTTCTGAAATCATTCCAGACAACATGCCACTCAGGCTACCACCTGCTCACTCTAGGTGGTTGGCGGGGACCGAAGATGTCCGCATGTCAGATGAATGGTACAGTCCGGAATCCCATGCTCCCGTCGTGATGAAGGAGAGATGCTCCGTCACAATACTGTCAGAGGTTATGCGATGCTTTATGGGGTTGCTTGTGTTGGTGGTTGGTGTTCACAGCGCGGCCTCTTGAGTGCTTGATGCTCAATCTTTTTTTCTAGTTTTAGTAGTGGTTTTGCTTCGCATATTTTTTTTTACAGTGTACCGTGCTTCTATTCCCTGGTAATTTCAGTTCCTTGTAAATGATTACCAACTCTGTCCGTCAGACTGTCACGAAAGTGGTAACTCAGGTGGAAATTCCAACTACTTTTGCTTTATCTTACGGGACCGCGGGTTTCCGGTGCGCAGCACAGCAACTGAAGGGTGTTGCTGTACGCGTTGGGTTACTGGCTGCTCTGCGGTCACTTTTGAAGGTGAAGTGTTTGTCGTATTTGAAACTAAATTTGTTTAGGATGGTCGTTTTGTCGGTGTCATGATAACAGCCTCACACAATCCACCGGACGATAATGGGATGAAGCTTGTTGACCCTGATGGCGGTATGTTGGATACTACTTGGGAGCCTGTAGTCGTCGAATTCATGCATTGTTCTACGTCTTTGGTAGCAGAATGGTTACAGGAAAAAGTGGCCAATCTAGAGTGTAAGTGACTCCTGTTCCAGCCCTTTCCCAACTACAATTTCATTGCTTCGTTGTATAGCGACGGTGTGGCGTTTGGTCTTCAATGTGTGAAATTCTGGTTTTCTACATGATTGTACTGCATATATCTTGCGCTGTTTCCGACCTTGGTTTTGTTGTACCCACATTTACCTGTTAATTTTACTTCCCCCGTTAAGTGCATGCAATGTCCAGCTTTCAGGTTTTATATCCTGATGGATTGAACACTAACGCAGTCGGATCATTTAAACTTGGCACGTGATTTACTATCACCTTGAAGATCCAGATGAACACAGTCCAACCCAGGTTGCCACGGACTGTTGCTTGTAGCCATATACTTCAGAATATCAAGCCGAAAAGTAATGAATTCCTAGCTGACCCAGTGAACAGGAACCACAAAGACTGCCTGAAGCTTAGATCAATGTATGTCCGAATGCCACCATCACGTGTCTCATGCACCCGAAAACATGTCAAGCCACATTGAGGACAACACACATGACCCTAAGCCGGTCGAAGTCAAAGTTAACGCACGTACGATTGATAAGGTTGTATGCCCATGTGGTGACGGTTATGGTCCCCAACATCTTCCCCCTAATATTTTGAGCATGACAGAATTTCTTCCGAGCACCCATTTGTAGTGGTTGTGTGAAGCGCCTACTTCTATGGTGCGTTTCATTTGATATAGGTGACTACAGCCTGGGGCATCAGCTTTTAGTGTGTGGTTGTATGGGTTGTCTGGAGAGTTCTGTGGAACACCGTATAACTGATAGTATGAGAGACCATTTGGAATTATTCCTTCACATCCAGGTTGTTCGTATCTTCTTTGAAGCTGGTTGGTATGCATAATCCATTGTTCACTTCCGACTCGGTTCACAAACAACCAGTCCCCGTCTACCTGTAATGATTCCAGCAGTCCTCGTTGGACGGTGCTTCCTGAAATCCTTTGCATACATACTGTCTCTAACGCTGAATCGTCTGCCAGGCTTTTGGAGTTGTACCTTCGGTGCTATCCAAGGAATGCAACCAGAATATGGTCTGGGCAGCCTAGTTTCGTATTTCGTCCGTATTTTTCTTACAAGTAGACATTCGTCAGGTGAAACCTTACCCAGAACTTTTGAGTTAGCAATAAACCCCAGATAATGAAACGTGCGAGAAGAAAACGAAAATTCTCCCATACGGATGTGAGAATCAACCTGCTCTATACGCTTCATAAGTTCTCTGAAATGGTTAAAAGGTTCTTTAACACTAGTTGACGCTTATGATATCTTCCATATAAACGTCGGTGAATGCCGATCCAAAAAGCATTATATCAATGGTTTGTTGGAATATCGACAAAGCACACTTTACCCCGAATGGTAATCGATTATAGCGATATAATTCCTTATGTATATTTCTTTTTTAACATTTACTTTGACACATTGTCGACTTGAACTTGTAGGTAGGCTTCAAGGGAGTCTGAAACACTGAGTTCCCTTTATCCAGTTCATTAGGACAGCAAGGAGACATACATTGCGAGGTGCAAGCATTTCGTTTATTCTCATCAGTCGGTTACACAAAACATTCGGTTATATAGGTTAAGCGCGTAGCGTCAAAACAATGAAATGAACGAACTTCACTTAGTTGCAATCAGGTTTCACTGCCACGGCAACGAAATTGATTGCGTCAGTACCTTTTGCCAACAAAGGGCCGGTGCGTGACGCTTGATCA
>QNGE01005552.1:6781-19625 GCA_008508345.1 Paragonimus westermani
CCGAGCTGTCTGTGAAGTGAGTGCATTTAATGACGCGGGGCAGTGAAAGCCGTAAGGAAGCTGTCTCGCTGATGACGCCTTACTCTCACTTGCAGCTCGGTTGTGTTGTTTGCCAGGTGTAGGCACCTTGATGCTGAATGTTTGAATATGGACGTAGTCATTTTCAGTAGTTAGGTCCCTTCCCGTCCCCTTTTTTTTCCTTCTCTCTTTCTATATAGGGTTTGCTGTTTCTTCATGGTTGTGTGACAGTTAAGCATTAGTGTTAACCACTGATGTATTGCTGTCTATGATGATGATGATGACGCATAGCACAAGGGGCCCTAATACCGTCTAGCGGTTGGGGTGTTGCGATGTGTTTGGCGTCGTTCAAGCGCAGTGTCTTTAAGACTGACTGCACTTGCTTTGAGTGGTAACAGTCTGGGGGGTGGGTGGACAAAAATTTTATTTACCTCGGAGGTAGCATAACAGACAGCAGTCATATTACAGGAGAAATCGTCTCACAAACAAGCCCAACTGACTTTTGTTGGCCCGAAGTACCACCTCTTTTTGTTAAAAGGCAGGGTGTATAACTCGACTCTGTGCGTGCTACTGTTCTACAGTTATGAAACCTGACCGTTCAGCTTCGATGTTGTTTGTGCATTAAGTTATGGATAACGGTTGTATGCACAGTATTACTCATACGCGGTGACAGCACTACGTGGCAGTGATGACAGACGGCTACAAGATTGGAAACAGACAACTGCCCACTACGTTCATGGTTTCATTCTATCGTACTGTGGATTTCCAAATGAGCACCAAATAATCCAAAGTATTCAGATCACATGGCTGCTGAGACGTTGAGCAACAAGGAAGGTCAGGGTTCGAAATTATAACCTCAAGTTTAATGTACGATTGGTCCACTTAAATGTAAAACTTCTAAAAGATACTTTACAAGTCAGAACACACCATAGCAAAAAAAACCTTCTGCAGCTGTGAAAGAAACGTGCTAGAAAATACAGAAAACACTGATAAAAAAATTTCCAACGGAACATGTGGGTGTAAAAAGCAAATTGGTTGATAATCCAACAAAAAACACGAGTTTCAGTGAACGAAAGAGAAAATCGAGAAGGAAAACGCATAGTGACTGAAAGGCCGGGTAAAGCATTGGGTGTACTTGTTTGAAACTAAAACTGAAACACTCATTCCTTATTGTCAGAGCTTCAGCCAAGGTCGAAAACATTTCGCGTAGCACAATTGCGCTCCCACTATCTTTGAAATAAAGAAGGAAGACTACCCCCTGTCCAAAATTGTACTCCGATTGTGACCACCGGCGTATTATCCAAAAAGATTGAAATTCTTCCGGTACAATTTAGGAGCCCGCCGATATAACCTAGACTACGTCCACTGTGGTGAGCAGTGACCGAAATTGGCTGCCAATATTTTAGCGTTGTAAATCCTCAGCAGATTACGCTGGTTCGTACACGGTAGAGTAATGTGAGTGACGGAAATGGAATTCTCCTCCTGAGAATAACGCGGCTGTCCCCGTTAATTGCTCCTAAGACAAACCAAACGACGGATGCAGAGAGCAACTTTGTTCAGCTTCAACAACGTGCGTGACAAGAAGAAAATTGCAAGTTATTTATATGGTGCACAGCGAACTACATTCTCGAACCAGAAAATCGAAGGACAGACACCAAAAAAGTAGTTAAGGTCACTAGGTCACCAATAAGCATAGTGAAATAAAGGTTGAACAGGTAAAAAATAGTGAAGGTTACCTCTCGATTGTTCACGGTATTTCCGCTTATCCTTAATAGATAGAATCGTTTTCTCGAGGGAGCAGGCGGTTTCAGAAGGGAAAAATGGATTGCTCTAACAGTTAGTCACTGAGTTCTAGCGCCAGGCAAGGCAAGCCAGACCTCTGCGTCGTTGGCTGAAGGTAGGATCCTCAAGAAAACTTAATCTCCTGTAGTCTTGCAGGTTAGAATTCCGTGTCAGAGACTCGGAGTGGGGTCCCACAAGTTAACTCGTTTCCGGAGTATCAGCTGATAGGAAGTCGGTGAAGATTTCATTGCCCTGCTGGACTAATTCACTCGATCTGACTTTCTTCCTCTGCTCCTCTTCAAGCCACGACAACTGATCAATAGTGATGCTTTTAACGTCACCACTATTCGACGAGTAAGTCAACAGGCCACTCTGGCGATTACTCTTTCAAGTCTGGAACTGGATGCATGTGGTTTTGCAAAATGCGCCTTTACTAGCCTTGTATTACCGCATCCCTGAATTCGCACAAGAGTGAGATCATAGACAAGCGGCTTTCTCTTAGTGTCTCTGGTGACAAGGAGCAGACGCCAGGTGGTATGATCGGTATCTGACGCACTGGAAATAGTGATAGGCCGTAACAATTGCGCGCATGTTAGAAACTGTGTCTAACGAGTTACGCAGTTCAACATAAGCGACGATAATGTTCATGTAACAACTACTCTATGCAGAAACCACTTTGCCCCTGACTATGCCGATGCTCGATGGCCTATGAGTCATTTGTGCACAAACGTAAAATTTTCAGCTGGAAATCGACTGACAAGAGCATAGGAAACGAATTTAGAACCGCATTGACAATTAAACTGCCAAGGCCACAAAAGTGCAGTGATCCGAACCAGCACCAGATAAAACAATGAAACTTGTGAACAAACGTTTATTGCTCGCCCTGATTCAGAATATGAAGACTGTGGTGACCTGATATGTTAACTAACACACAGTTTGCGTGAGCACCGTGAGACCTACTTCTTCGAGTAAACCAAAGATGTGGAGAAGGCACATTTATGGGGAAACACACAGATAGTGTCTTCAGTGATTATTGGCTACACAGACCATCCAAAAGACATCAATGTGCTCACATGGGAGGATGGCTAACGAATTCAGAGCCAGTAATGGCGACTTGTCAGACCAGCCGAGCATTTTGAAGAACAGCGCAAACGGTCTAAGCCAGCACATTCAGTTATTATTGATGGACAATGCATCATTACTTACGATAAACCAGAGGATCCACCGTAAGAAACCGACATGATGTTGGGAATCAAATTTACGGAACGAACTAAACTCCCTGCTCTCGATAGTCCTTCTCAAGAACTTTGAAAATGATGGTAGGAGATTGCTGTCCAAACTCACCAATTCCCCTGCTCCGTATGGGAGATTGGAGGGGTGCCTCATGAATGGCGATTCTCAAGTCATTCTTATTTCCAAAAGAGACGCCAGGGTATCATGTGATGACGACCGTCACTAGCTTTGTCTACATCGCCTACAAGCTACTCACGGGTCTAACAATACCACGGCTTCTGCAACCGAGGGAACCATGTGAAACAAGAGCAGACAGTTTTCTGGTATGGTCACCAGTGCATCGGTCATTCTTGTTCTCAACCAACGATCATTAGTAGTTGTGAACCTGAAAGCTGTCTTTCACTCGATTTTCCGACATGCTTTTTGGGACCGTCTCCGTCAAAGAGGAATTCCAGTGAAGTGTGCCAGTTTAATGGGGACGTTTCATGCTCATTCTGGGTACAGAGTACGCGATTATGCGCAATTATCCGTAGCGTATTTCACACCAAGTGACGTTCGATATGGGTGCCCAACCTCCCTCTCCCTTATCAATCTTACAAGGGACGATATTCTATCTCTACGAAAGCTTCGTGAATCTCGGAGTGGTGCTTCAGCCAGGTGGTAAATGAACTGATGTTGAGTACACGGACATCACTGCTTTACTTAGCTCTTCTGCAGAGAACACGCAGACCATGATGATGATCCTAGCAAATGATAAGCCTTTTGCACCATCAAAATGTGAATTGTTATTATAAAGTTGGATTGGCACTGACACTGTTACTACTGGCAAATTGCTGGAGGCCGTCGATCGCCCGGCCTACTTAGTTGGTGCCAGCCTGTGATATTGCAGACGACGGGCTCACGAGGATAGTAAAAGAACCTGGTACACTCGCCAGCCTCCGCCATCTTCGATGAATGTGCCAAGTTTCGCCCTATGGGTCATATACCTGCCCCGTTTGAGTCGAAGATACATACAGACACTAAGCATTCGACCGTCGTTCTATTCGTTGGTTAACCTGTACTGAATGGGCTGTCAGTGAACAGCACAACAGTCCGTCGGTGCGTATTGTGGAAACGTGCAAGTTACCGATCGGTATCTGAGCTAGTGAAAATCCCATCTTCGCTCGTTCGGTCATCTACTTCGTACGCCAACGGAGCGTCGGGCGCATCGCGCATTGTTCAGCGTGGTTGTTGACAGCTGGAATAAACCGTAAGACGATCAGGCGATGAGGTGGTTACGAGCTATGAAAGCCCTTTCCGTTCCGGTGAACAAAGTTGGTAGGTACCGTCTACCTGGTTGGTGAGTTCACAACCGTCCTGATCGCTAGTCTGAAACACTCTCCGATATGGCAGTTTGTTGTAGTCAGTGGCAAGCCTGTATCCACAAACTTCTGGATTCCTCATGTCACCTAGTCATTTTTACTTCTATTTCCACTTTCTCTTCTTCCGCTAAACATTTTTTACCTGCTGTGTGCGCAACAGTTTTGTGGAACATTGTCAAGGTCAGCGGCAACCTGAATCATTTTACCCACCGGTATGGCTCGAAGCTGCAAATGATTAACTGATTTGTGAGTTGTGAGGGTCACAACTCAGAAAACCATTCGAACCTGCAGTGGTCAACCCTTTGTCAAATGACTACACCTCTCTAGGGTTGATACACCATTAACGTATCAGAAGTTTGAAGTAAATTTGGATTCATGTACTGTGCACACCAGTAACCGGTACCAGACATCGGTGTCTCATCCACCACGCTTTCAAGCTGAGTCACTACCTCACTGACAAGTTTGTCAGACTCTAGAGTCACCCTGTTATACCAGTGATCCCGATTGTGGTTCAACATACAACCCATTTCCACGGGAAGTATCCACAGTTATCGTTGTGTCGCTGGACCACTTCGCTCAGTTTTACCTTCTCCCTCTCCCCTTCCTCCTAGTCTCGTTTCGTCAATTCAATAAGATTTAAAAACCCTGATGCTTTTGGTGTCCGTAAATGTAACTGAGTGGGTCGACAAGCTGCTGTAGCAAGTGCTCTTTCGGTTTTGATACCATACGTATGCTGCCACAGAAACGCGCATTTATGATCCTGGTGTCACAGTTCATTTGAAGTCACCGTCGCGCAACACTATGGATCAGACGTTCTTTCCCAGTGTCGCCGGTGAAGACGAACTGGTTCGTGTGGAGGATTGGCGATCTCACGGAGCTCCAGTTATTATCCGGGATAGTATGGCTACTGTCGATCCTGAAAGCAGTCTGCGACACTAAGGCTTAACAAGTGGTTAGGTATGCAAGCGAAATGAAGAGGGAAGAATAACGGAGATTTGGGGATCTTATGGATACAGTCCAGCCGCGTCCCACAGCGCTCCCATCCAACGGTGTGGACGCTCGGGAACCCCGTAATCCAGTAAGCGGTACCTGTTGACTCTGTTCGGTGAGATGGAAACGCACTCGCACTTCGCGACCAGGTTGTCACTCGACTTCCTCGCTATTTCGTACAACTGTCAGTAGGTCATCATCATAATCAACATCAATATAACTACCATGAGCCTGGTCAGAAAATACTGTGGCTCACGCCGCCACTCACTCCAACAGTGACTTCGAATACCCTAAAAGAAAACATTGCTAAGAAGGTTAAAAATTAACTTAGAGAAAAAATAACTAAGTGTAGGAGCTAGACAGGGTATGGATGCAGGTGCGTCATTGACTGCGACACACAATTATCTTGAACAGCGTTCCTAACCAGCGATTTGGGTGACCACTAGGACTCTAGCCAGGTAGGCAACACCCACCCACTTTGCCCAGTGGCACAGTCAAGGTCTTCATATTTTGTGACCACTTTATTGCCTGACCACCACGCGGCTTCATCATGATGTTGGTGGTTTCAGTATATAATGCTCGGTAGGGTACACGATCGGATGGCGTATGGAATACGTGACCCAACTATCGGAGGTTGTGCAACGTGAAAAGTTTACCAATCGATCGCACATCCCGGGCGTTCCGGAATACTCGCGGGCGAACGGCAACATTGCTCGCGCGATCAGTTCACTTGATGTGAGCCAAGTGGTGGAGACAACAATGGTCAACCACAGCAAGTCTGTTGACATCGTCGTGGCGAACAGACCATGCTTATGAACCACAGAGCGAAACTGGACGTACAGGAGCATAAAAAAAAATTTCGGCGAAAACCGGGTGTTTTTTTCGATGCCACCAACGATGCAGGCTGGCAAAGGCAATTCGGAGCCTAGAAACTTTGTTTCCCAATCTACAGCAGTGATATTATAACAAACAGTCAGGAGGGCAGGTAGAGATTGTATCCAACAGCATACTAAGCGACACGTCGCCATACTGGAATATCCGAAAAAAGGAACGCTACAGTGATATGACAAAGTTACGTTCAAATATGATCGTCCTCCCTGACCACCTAAATGGCCATTAATCCAGGATCCTTATGCACAACGTTGAGGTAATGGCCTGAAAGGTGAGCTGAACAACAGTGTACGAACTACCAATTCAAATTCGATCCGTGCGCGCTCACTAGTTTTGATCACGCCTTACAGTATTGCTGTACCTTATGGCTGCATTTATCATGCCCTCTGGGACTTCATCCACCGCATAGGGGTGCTGGTGAAATGCATCCGTTTTCTGAGGTCGCTGCATACCCACTCTGAATGCAGAGTGGGCAGGCAACAGCTATTTCGAGTGTTCTGTGTTTCAAGTGGCGGGGATGTGTGATTTCCTCCTTCCTTTTCAACAAACGTGGTGGACAGAGTGGGAGGAGCACTATGAGGTTCGGAGAATATCGGAGTGATGCTTCTATTGGTTACTAAGATGACTGATGTTGGGTATGTGGAGAGCGTTGCGTTATGCGGTTCTTCAGAACACGTAGACCATAGTTGACTGAGTGAAGGATGTGGCTCGTCTGTAATGACATGCAGTTTGAACCTTCAAATTGCAGTAACGGTACACGATTGGATTGACATTGATCCCATTTCTGTTACCACAGACAGACCGCTCGAGGCTGTCAATCACATCATCTATCTGGGCAGAGTCATCATTATCATCATCGTAAGCAACACACGAGTGATTCTTGCTGTCGCATAGCAGCCATACAACCATAGAGAAAAAAGTGAACCCTGGCTAAGAGGAGAAGAGGACAGAAAGAGAGAGAGAGGGCTTTAACTAACAAACGCTTAACATCAAGGTGTGCATGCCGTGCAAACAAACGACCGAACTATAAGTGAAAGCAGGGTGCCATCCGCAAGACAGCTTTTACTATCCCGCGTCAATAAGTGCACTTACTATAAGTCGGCCAAACGACAACATTCACGCCACTGAGTTCCACTAGCCACCACCTCACCTAACATCTCCAACCACCAACAATGTGAATCGTGAGACCCTCCGTCTGAAAGATGAACCCAACCTTAACTGACCAACACCTTGGTCGGTCACAGTATCGGCAGACAGACGACTAACTGACATCCCTAGTACACATCATAACCATTCAAGGCTGTGCAAACCTAATGGTCAAACGAAAAAAGCTCAATTGCTGGAGAGATGTACCAGAGGGTAACCAAGGCACGTAACGTATTCACCACTCCATGCCTCACCTGTGGCATCTTGAAGACATCCGACCGTCGATTGAAGGCAGGGTTCACAATAGGTGTGCGCACACAGTTCTGACCTGCGGACCAGACTTGACAAGTTGTTACGGAGGCTACATTTAGACTCTCAATATTCGATGACTATTGTCTCGACCACTCAACTTGTATCAAATGGACTGGTGCACTGGGTGAGAAAGGCGACCCTCCGTCAACACAATCTTTGCTGGTCACTGACAGAACGCCGGCCTCACCGCGCGTTTTTCAGTGTGGCTGCTGATGATGGGAAGAAACCGCGAGGCGGTCCAGTGATGACGTGGTCACTGAAAGAGAAAGTCTTGACCGTCCAGCTGAGCAAGGTTGTTAGGTGCCATCTACTTGGTTAAGGGGTTCATAACCATCCAGGCTGCTGGATAGGAACACTCTGATATGACAGTGTGTCACAGTCAATGGCAAACATGTAGCCGAAGGATTTCTCTTAGAAAGTTCCAGTGTTTTTCCTGTTATTTCTTCTGCTATTCTTGTACCCATTTTATTTTAACACTGATTCGTGAACTAATCATTGTCAGCACTAACAACAGTCCAAATCATAGTGAACACAGATACGGATCCAAACTGAAAATGATGATGCCAATTAATGGAAAGCAATGTATCCCTTTTCGTTTTAAACAAGAACGATTGTCTATTATGGTTTAACAGGGCAGACAGAGGTCAAGCGAGAGGAACATTTTCGACATAGACCTACTGAAGAAAGATTTTTTTCAATAAACTCCGTTTATGCGGGACCGTTACGCCAGATACTGGAGGAAACATCGCAATATAGTCAAGCTGTTCGACTGTGCCCAATACAGTGGGAACTGTGGCCAGGGATCCCATCGATGTGAGCGAACATCCCATGTCGTCTAAAACTTTTTATGAAGCTGCGCTGAGTGATACCTGGAGAGGAACGAACTATCTCTCTGAGCAACGGATACATCGTACTAGCTCCAATGACCAATCTTGTTGCGAGTGCGAATTCCATTTTCTTTGACCGAAAAACATTGTCCTGTATTGCACCACAATCGGACGAACTGCGCAACTTACCGGCAGGCTATCCGCCAACCGCATCAGCTAACTTACGCTTGTATTGACAATTCAGTTGTCACAATAGTCCAGCATAATGCAGTAATAACGGATTGGTGATAAACAGCATCGGTGTGTACACAGTTGTTGTGACCTAGTCGGCTTTGAGCTATGTTCCCCTACAACATAGTCACACATAAGTGTATGTTCAAAATACCAACCTCCCGATTGTTTTATCCAAACTACTAGAACGAACTAGTCGAACCAACCATAAAAGATGTTAGACAAATTGACAGACGTAAATAGATGGGCACGAAGAAGGCAGAAATGAAGAGTAAACAAGACAGACAGCCGTAGCCAAGTGTTCTGACAGCTATCGCTATAGACACATTTCGTTCTCCAGCTAGCTTATACCAAAGCTCACATTAAGGTATTTGGGTAGAATAACGAGAATACACAGACTACATTACAAAATGATTTCGCACACGTACTCCGTCGATACCACACAAACCTGCTATTACGCGAAACGATACACTTCATCTGTGACTGTTTTATGCACTTCCATGCAATTTCCAACGAGTACTGACGAATTAGGACATGCTTTTATTCTGCACAGAAAATGTGAGGATATATTTCATGTGCAGCAATTTTTAACAAACACACGGTGGGCTTAAAGGAATTCCATTCGACTGGTGTTTTAGCTAATCTGGTCATGATTGCAGTTGAACAAACTATCGTTACAGTGGTGGGTGAGTTAAAGTTGTATAAACGGTAAGTCAGCGATTAGATAAAATAAACAGCATACTGAGAGAGCGATCCAGGCTTTCAAATCTGTTCACTCAAGTCTCGCAGTAACTGCGAAGTATAAACAAAAGAACCGTTTACTCACAGTGATTCTCGATGTTCACTCTTAAGCCGACACCCTACGACCGGTTTTGTCTTTGTTTGTTCAAGCGTATACAAATTTCTCGTGAAAAACGATGCTCACAGAAGTGGTGATCGAGCGGATAAAAGCTTTGGCTTGCAACACGAATGGTTGCCCGTTCGATACCCCGTTCAAAGTATCTTTGCCTAATGAATATAACCAAGTACGAAACTGGTTATGGAGTGTCAGTGTGAGCATGAGCAACAAAAATAGTCGCGAATCTAATTTCGGGCCTCTGTGGCTGTATGCGATGAAGAGTGGTAATCACACGCGGACTGTGCCCACCTGCATAAACGGGGTGAAAGCAAGTCACATTTCAATTACAGAATAGTTTACTACACTTGGACATTTTGATTAAGGGCTGTTCAGATGAGCCTACTGAACGTTCCGTGTACCACAAGTCAACATGAACAGGACGATACACGAAATTCATCCGTTGTACTCTTGTCGTATGTAAAACGTCAACAACTCGTACGATGCTCCACAGAACATGAATACGGTTCTCCAAGGATAGACTACAAGTCAAGCATACAGTGATGCATGAAACTACTTGTGTTAACAACTTTCTTGAATTACTATCTGGAAATGCGGCAAAGTCATTGCTTTCAACAGTGACATTGTAGGAGTGATTAAAAAGACTGTCCTTATCAAACCACCTTTCAAACATGCCACTGTGATGGACACTTTCGATAGTATTATTAATGTCACAATGAGAAATGCATATAATGTTGCAAAGCTTGTTGTCTTCATAATCGATTACGCTATCTCTATTCTTGGTCAAAAATAGGTCAACGATTTCCACCTGTCACTTTATCTACCAGTCTCCATGGGGCTGTGAAAACAATTAAAATGGCAGGACAGAGGGAGAGAGAGAATGAAATTAGAGCCAAGAAGCAAATTCCAATGCGACTGAGAAATGCATTTTCCCCCTGCTAGTAAGTGACACTCAATGAGGACATAACGGTGCTTCCTCCATCAAAAGGCACATATCGACCACACGGCACGTCAGTATTGTACCACCGTGTACAGTATTGAGGAACTCACACAATTTACGAATTCCCAAGCATACTCAAGACTTATTGATCGGTCGTCAGTGGCTGGCCTCCAAAACAATTGACCGCCAATCTTTGCCTACCATAGGTTTGACTGTGAGTATCGTTCAATATCCAGATCGATCTGTATTTTCGTTCGCTTCAGTTAGGATTTGTCGTTTCTGGTTTCGAGCTAGTCGAAAGTTTATGGTAGACGAGATTGAACGAAATGAATTCACATCGCAGTCTGCGTTTTCTAACTGCCCCATTCCAATGAATCAGAAAAGCTCAATGATTTAGTTCTCTTGAATATAGACAAACTAGTAATCTTGAAGAAAAAACCCACCGACATTCGTTTCCACATGGCTTTCCACCTGGCTGCTTAAATTGGTAACCCGTTCTGATAGACCAGCAGCTTCAAAATCTGGAACACAGGGAACTGGCGTTGGAGCTTTTGCGGGGGATCCACGGCTACAGGTTAACACACCATGTTTCTGGAAAATGCGAAAAAGTAAGCGACACTCACTGGCATGATGGGGAAAACCCTTGTATGGTTAACACATCCGTTAGTTACAGGTAGCTGACGACTAGGTCACAGTGACTAGACCGGAGAATTTATCACGGAAAATGAAACAAACAATGAATGAATAAATGACTCAGAAACACGCTGACCACCGGATACCATTGACTAAGATCCTTCGACGTAACCAACAGTGTTGCTAATCACAGGCACTCGCGACTCTTTGGAAAGCCCTACCGAAGCCAGCTCTGATGTTAAAGTTCACCCTGAATTGTGGGACAGACGGTTTGTACAAGAATCTGGTAGTCTCGACCACAAATTGTGCCGATGGTAATCCGAGAATTGAAACTATAGGGCGATCAGCACAACGAATCACAAACAGGTGACTCAAGGGGATGCAATCGTACGGACTGCCGATATACAGTCCCAGCCAAATAAGTAGTTGAGAGCAGTATCGCCTACCCAAACCTCATGTATAAAACCACAAAGACAACTGATCCATACTGTACTGAATTTTTAAGGGAAATGCACGGATTGCAGCAGGAACGTCATGAACCTCAGATAGTAAATGCGCGATTAACTTGACTGACGTCATTTTTCAAATCGATTGTCGACCGAAAAAATGAGAACTAATGATCCGAAATAAGTCTACTAACACAGTATGCGAACATTTTGTGATAGAGGCTGTTTTGTAGAAACCGCTAGTTTCACCATCCCCATCGTCATCAACAACCAAAAATGAAAATGGAACGGACACCTCACTGGCATATCATAAGCTCCGACTTCTTGCAGTCCATCAAACAACGTTTCAGTAACTGGTGGCTCATTTCACAGATTACTTAATCGAATAAGGACAGTATTTACTTCACTCAACCAGATCAGATTTAAAGTAATCAACCAAAGACTGTGATTTAAAAGGCTCAGAACTCAAGAAACGAATACACTAAACAAGGACTAAACGACAGGTGGGTATTTACGACAAATCATCAAGCAGCGGTATAACCGAAAAAAATTACGATGTGATAAGAGATCCTCACACCTAGTGGGATGATCGCATGAGCAACACGACAGTTTCCCAGAGCGAGAATAAAAGCACTTTGGAAGTGCGAGAGATCAGCCAAATAACGCACATGCACAACACGCAATCAGTTTGTCAAGTGATCTGAGCGCAAAAACAAAGAAGACACTGCTTGAATGAACGTGCTCGCAGTGAGTACAATTCAGCTCGTCTGGCCACTCGCTTTAAACCGTGCAAACAGGTAGGCCAGGGTCGCAAATCTAAGTGGATACAGCACACTATCGAGATGAAACAATCCACTTCTCTCGAGAACACTCGAATGTCTCTTCATCTTATCCGAGAAACGGATGCTAAGAAATTTAAAACACTGAGTTCCCTTGATCCAGTTCACCAATAGCGATAGAAGACATACATCGCGAGATGTTAACATTTCGTTTACTCTCTTCAGGCACGAACGCAAAACATTGGAATATATAGGACATGCGGTTAGCAACAAAATGAAAAACATTCAAACCATTGGGTTTACATGAAACAAAGACTGTCGTCTGTTCCAGGGCAGACAAACTGCGTGAGTCAACAGTTTATGCACACACAAAGCCGGACGGTGAGTATTGATCAACAT
>QNGE01005552.1:20273-42076 GCA_008508345.1 Paragonimus westermani
GCAGCATACGTATGGTATCAAAACCGAAAGAGCACTTGCTACAGCAGCTTGTCGACCCACTCAGTTACATTTACGGACACCAAAAGCATCAGGGTTTTTAAATCTTATTGAATTGACGAAACGAGACTAGGAGGAAGGGGAGAGGGAGAAGGTAAAACTGAGCGAAGTGGTCCAGCGACACAACGATAACTGTGGATACTTCCCGTGGAAATGGGTTGTATGTTGAACCACAATCGGGATCACTGGTATAACAGGGTGACTCTAGAGTCTGACAAACTTGTCAGTGAGGTAGTGACTCAGCTTGAAAGCGTGGTGGATGAGACACCGATGTCTGGTACCGGTTACTGGTGTGCACAGTACATGAATCCAAATTTACTTCAAACTTCTGATACGTTAATGGTGTATCAACCCTAGAGAGGTGTAGTCATTTGACAAAGGGTTGACCACTGCAGGTTCGAATGGTTTTCTGAGTTGTGACCCTCACAACTCACAAATCAGTTAATCATTTGCAGCTTCGAGCCATACCGGTGGGTAAAATGATTCAGGTTGCCGCTGACCTTGACAATGTTCCACAAAACTGTTGCGCACACAGCAGGTAAAAAATGTTTAGCGGAAGAAGAGAAAGTGGAAATAGAAGTAAAAATGACTAGGTGACATGAGGAATCCAGAAGTTTGTGGATACAGGCTTGCCACTGACTACAACAAACTGCCATATCGGAGAGTGTTTCAGACTAGCGATCAGGACGGTTGTGAACTCACCAACCAGGTAGACGGTACCTACCAACTTTGTTCACCGGAACGGAAAGGGCTTTCATAGCTCGTAACCACCTCATCGCCTGATCGTCTTACGGTTTATTCCAGCTGTCAACAACCACGCTGAACAATGCGCGATGCGCCCGACGCTCCGTTGGCGTACGAAGTAGATGACCGAACGAGCGAAGATGGGATTTTCACTAGCTCAGATACCGATCGGTAACTTGCACGTTTCCACAATACGCACCGACGGACTGTTGTGCTGTTCACTGACAGCCCATTCAGTACAGGTTAACCAACGAATAGAACGACGGTCGAATGCTTAGTGTCTGTATGTATCTTCGACTCAAACGGGGCAGGTATATGACCCATAGGGCGAAACTTGGCACATTCATCGAAGATGGCGGAGGCTGGCGAGTGTACCAGGTTCTTTTACTATCCTCGTGAGCCCGTCGTCTGCAATATCACAGGCTGGCACCAACTAAGTAGGCCGGGCGATCGACGGCCTCCAGCAATTTGCCAGTAGTAACAGTGTCAGTGCCAATCCAACTTTATAATAACAATTCACATTTTGATGGTGCAAAAGGCTTATCATTTGCTAGGATCATCATCATGGTCTGCGTGTTCTCTGCAGAAGAGCTAAGTAAAGCAGTGATGTCCGTGTACTCAACATCAGTTCATTTACCACCTGGCTGAAGCACCACTCCGAGATTCACGAAGCTTTCGTAGAGATAGAATATCGTCCCTTGTAAGATTGATAAGGGAGAGGGAGGTTGGGCACCCATATCGAACGTCACTTGGTGTGAAATACGCTACGGATAATTGCGCATAATCGCGTACTCTGTACCCAGAATGAGCATGAAACGTCCCCATTAAACTGGCACACTTCACTGGAATTCCTCTTTGACGGAGACGGTCCCAAAAAGCATGTCGGAAAATCGAGTGAAAGACAGCTTTCAGGTTCACAACTACTAATGATCGTTGGTTGAGAACAAGAATGACCGATGCACTGGTGACCATACCAGAAAACTGTCTGCTCTTGTTTCACATGGTTCCCTCGGTTGCAGAAGCCGTGGTATTGTTAGACCCGTGAGTAGCTTGTAGGCGATGTAGACAAAGCTAGTGACGGTCGTCATCACATGATACCCTGGCGTCTCTTTTGGAAATAAGAATGACTTGAGAATCGCCATTCATGAGGCACCCCTCCAATCTCTCATACGGAACAAGGGACAACAATCTCCTACTATTATTTTCAAAATGTGTTCGACGGATGCAGTTTAAATTGTTCCGTTAATTTGATTTCCAACATCATGTCGGTTTCCGAGGGAATATCGTCGTTACTGTCACAACTTAGCACAAGACCTGCGTTGCCCACTGCTGAATGAACTGGTTCAGGTCAGTTGAACCGTTCCTGAAAGTGTCCAGCTAATCTGTCGACTCGCTGAGACAGAGTGTAAAAGCGTGTGCAATTTTTTCTACAGATATTATCACTAACGCCCTGCAGAGGGCGGGTGCAATCACAAATCAAGGAAAACAGCATCCGATTGCTTCCTGATAAAAATGCCTTCTCCACATCTTCGTTGCACACGGATAAGCTAGCCCCGTGCTACTTGAGGAGACGATTTGTAGGTTCGCAGTACAGATCACCGCAGTCTGTCGTATTCATCCAAGTGGATCAATCGACGTTTTTCCATAAGTTCCGCTAGATTAACAGAAATCCAAAGAACACACCCAGTTCTAGACTCGAGGGAGTACCCGTCCGGAAAGCTTGCTGACATGTTTGTCGGACAGTGCGGATGTTAGCAGTGCCAAAGTTGTGTTGGCTTGAAGAGACGTTAATTAGCGGTAGAAGAAGAAGTGAAAATAATTAGACAGACGTATCAGGGCAATGAGAGCATCTGATACTTTTTGGTCGTTTGGACTGCGGAAGGAGGTCAACTTGTGGTTCTCGAACTCAAAAGTATGACCCACGAGGCAACCAGAGAGAGAGAGAGTTATCTTGAAGAGCCTACCCAGAACCAATGACTCGAGTGTGACTCGCTTGGCTTTGATATCCTGGTGTAGCCTAAGGGCGCAGTAGATGCATTCGAAACTAAGTGGGGCTTTCGAATAATACCAAAGTTTTCTGGCAGTACTGGATAATACATCGGCGATCACTATCAAATGTTGGGCAATTGGAGTGTTTTTTGAGGATATCGCTTCTGATCCTTTTCTTCTCTAGTCGAAAGACAATAATGCCGCAAATATGGCAATAATTCTGCCGAATGCCCATAGGACGGTGCCTCACTACCTAAGCGTTCTTACGCGGTCAATAGTGCGATATACAACCCTATGAAAACAAATTTCGCCAAACTACTGTATTTTGGCCTATCTACCACGGTTGTATCTGAATGTCCCGAAGTACTAGTCGACATTTCCTCCGGGATCGATGCAATGCACAAGCCTGACTGTCACGTGAAGGTAGCGGAATAGGAACGACTCATAGGACTGGTGGCTAATCGAACTTAGTGACATGAATGTTGCCGCTGTTTGGCCGAGTTATCTGTGAAGTGAGTGCTCTCAATGATGTGAAGTGGCAAAAGCCGTAAGGAAGTTGTATTATCGGTGATGCCTTACTCTCACTTACAGCTTGTTTGTTTGATAACGATGTGTAGGCTCTTTGGTGTTGAAAAAGCCAATGGTAACATGTAAGATGTCTGGGTATAGATACACTTCTTTTTAGTAGCTATGTCCCCCTACCTTCTCTACTATTTTATCTTAGCTAACACCTGCCCTTTTCTTCATGAGTTTACGACAGTTAAACATCGGCACAAACAACTGATGTACTGTTGTCATTGATGATGACAGGCGTTCTTCTTACACAGTAGACAGCCGTGTTACAACTATGAACTGTATCCGATAGGCATTCACGGGACCGTATCTTATTATCAAGACACTTCTGTGTAGCTCGTAATGCAATGCACAATAAGAAGTGGTCAAGGTTCCGACTAGCACAACCCTTCGGGCTAATGCAGGACAATAATGTTACCACCAGGTGCACGTAACAGAAGCGGCCATTTGAAATGATAGTATAAATAATGCATGAAAGCCCGTATGGTACATAGTGTGAACCATTACAAACTCGAGAACTTCCAATTCTAGCAAGTATCATTAACTGTCGAAATGCGTTTTCGTTGGTGCAGGGCCTCAGGTATAACAGTCAAGCAGATGAAGGACAAAACAAGAGCGAAGACCGCAAATGGGTTGGAAATCAGGGTAACAGGTGAAAAAATTCCCTCGTGGCATGCACACCACCTGAGTTAAACGTCTTACCCTCATTCACGATTTGACCGTTACAACAAGAGTGAACAAGATAGGCGGAGATAAGTGAATGCAACTGTTGATAAGCAACAAAGTAGGGGGAATGAACCATAAAGGTATTAACGCGTGAACTTGTTGACTGGATGGTGAGCAAGTCCTAAGTCAGACTGAAAAAGATGCTGCTTCAGTGGCTTCCTAGTTGCTTCTTGAGTTCAACGCTGGACAGTGGCATAACGATCTTACTGGAGAGCTTGCTCCAAACGGTGATGAATCCTCCAGAAACACATGAAGCTCATCGTAAAGTTGGCTCAGAGTTTCTCCAGGGTAAACTGGTTGCCTCATCTATTCCAGTAATCAAAACTTAAATAACAAACGGGACCACAAATCAGATAGCCCTCTGACGATTCGAAAGACCTCAATTAAATATACTTTCAGTCTTTTCTTTAATCAGAAAAGGTCCAGCTCTCAGTCCGTGTACATAAGGCACATGTATAACACCAAATAACAGACGGATGAGAGTGACGTGGTCAGTTAATCAAAAGTGTTCCAAACGTTTTGATTCCAAACCAAGCCACCAGGCACTCCCAAAATTTTGGAACCATTGCTTTGTGCACTCAATGCTTACGTTAAGAAGTCCCCAAAACCAAATTAAGGTGAATATGACGTTCTTAGAAACTGCACTACATCTACCAATAATGAATACACAGCGGAGGGTGCACTTGGAACTTTAAGAAACTGTGCGAAACCTAAGAGCGAGATCATCTGCAACCAAGCAATAAAGAGGCCAATTTTAGCCATTTCATACGGGTTCACAAAAACCTAATTGGAAGACTGCATCTTGACGTCAGTTTCAGTTGAACGCGACCAAAAAGACAGGAAGAGTAGGATGCTAAACAGCAATATCTCACATCATTATCATCGACATCAATATAACTACCGTGAACCTGGTCAGAAAATACTGTGGCTCGCGCCGCCACTCACTCCAACAGTGACTTCGAATACCCTTAAAGAAAACATTGCTAAGAAGGTTAAAAATTAACTTAGAGAAAAAATAACTAAGTGTAGGAGCTAGACAGGGTATGGATGCAGGTGCGTCATTGACTGCGACACACAATTATCTTGAACAGCGTTCCTAACCAGCGATTTGGGTGACCACTAGGACTCTAGCCAGGTAGGCAACACCCACCCACTTTGCCCAGTGGCACAGTCAAGGTCTTCATATTTTGTGACCACTTTATTGCCTGACCACCACGCGGCTTCATCATGATGTTGGTGGTTTCAGTATATAATGCTCGGTAGGGTACACGATCGGATGGCGTATGGAATACGTGACCCAACTATCGGAGGTTGTGCAACGTGAAAAGTTTACCAATCGATCGCACATCCCGGGCGTTCCGGAATACTCGCGGGCGAACGGCAACATTGCTCGCGCGATCAGTTCACTTGATGTGAGCCAAGTGGTGGAGACAACAATGGTCAACCACAGCAAGTCTGTTGACATCGTCGTGGCGAACAGACCATGCTTATGAACCACAGAGCAAAACAGGACGTACACAAGCACGACACCTTTCCTTTCAGCGACAACCGGTCGTCTTTTCGACGCCACAGATGACGCAGTTTGGCAAAGGTAACTCGTGCCTTTGACATCCTCGCTGATATCTCATTAGCAGTTTTACAATCTGACGAGACAGTGCTGTCGAAGTATGTGAAATTGTCCACAGTCTCGAACAGATTACTTGCAATGAAGAAAGTAGGAGTGGAGATGCCCCAGTATTGCAGTGGCAGTTCACATTTTGAAAGTACGGAGCGCATTCCATACAAACCAGCCCGGCCACTCACCTTGTTTAGCATGGTCTGCATGTCTACTGCAGAGAGGCTAAGTAAGACACTGTCATCCGTATACTCCAGATCGGTCAACCTAGCGCCAGAAGGAAACTCAACAACAAGCTCACTGAACTCCCCCAAGCTGACTTTCCAGAATGTCATCCATGACAAAATTGGACAAGAAAAGGGAAATCGGACATCCTTGGCGAACACCACTAAAAGTGATGAACGTCCAAGACAATTGTCCATAAATTCTCATCCCGTTTGCGGTGTGAGCACACAGTGGTCTCAGCAGCTTCACGTATTCCCTTGATACTCCCTTATGAAGAAGACAGTTTCAGAGAACGTTACGAGCAACTGAATCGAAAGCAGCCTTTTGGTTTAAAAAAACCACGATCGTCGGTTGCCTACGAGTGTCAATGTTCCGAGATCCGTCACAGAGTAAAAATGTGATCAGCGCATTCTCGATCGGATCGAAATCCTGCCTATTCTTCGCACACCTCACTTTCTGTGAGCCTGACGAGCCGGCGTAAAATTAGGTCAGTTAGTAAATTGGACACAACAGACCCTAGACTGGAAAACAGATGACAGGTTTTAAACACCACCTGTGAACGAACTCGATTTATATAGGCCACTTAATAGGAATCTACTCCTACACATTTATCCAAAGTGGCGCATTCCGTGCCAATTTCAACCGACATGTGTGTCAAAGGACTATGAGTTTTTCCAGCGTGGTCAATGTGTATATAGAACAGAGGGGACTGTGCCACTTATGCAGTCATAACAGACACCAATGTTGAAAGTATTCTGCTAGGGACGGAATTTGCAAAATTGGTGGTAAACCGGGGCCGTATCAAAAAGTCTGCTAACTAATACCAGGTGCCAAAGCCACGTCCATTGTCAGTCCACCGATGCATTCGGTTACCATGACCGTCGCTCCTTAATGTCTGTCAAATATGGTTGCGGAAAGTTTGGTCACCAAAGTAATCCAACAAACCTCAGCAAATACCAATAGTCCCGACAGTCATATTTCCAGTTCTGTCGTCCAAAAGCTACGGTTTAAGATGGAACATCTATAGAGAATAGTGACCAAGGCTTTCGTCTGTTAACTCATGAATACGGCTACGAGCAAATAAGGTTACGTTAAAAAAGTTCAACCAGTCACAGTTTAAAGTAACGATGGCACTCAATTCGTGTGCTGGTAAACTATCAGGCCACAACGTAAAGTTCATACTCTGACCGATGCAAAATTATGACGATATTCCACTTCGAATGGACGTTTTATGAAGTTGGAAATCGAAAAGCTGTTGAAGGAATGCATCATTGTGCCAACCAGCTACCCCGACTTAGTTACGATTAGCGAATGACACAAACATAGGATGGTTATTAAGTACAGCTAAACTGTGGACTATTCCAGACTTTTAGATGCGTATCTACTTTCGAAAAGTGATGGGGTGGGTGAGAAGATTTCGATCCATATTGTTTTCAGTACTACGTGGTCGAAGAGTGTCTACTGTCTGGTCACCACAACCATTCAACGAAGACACTAATACATCAGTTGTTCGCATTAACACGTAACTGCCATATAACAATGAGGGAGAAATCAGGTGATTCAGAGTTTCCGGGGTAAAGCAGTCGGCTCTTTGACTAGGACTGATCACCATATTTAAAAGGGGCAGTAAGTCGTCCAGAACGGATGCGTTGTGATGTTTCAGAAACTCGATCTCAAGTAAGACTTGTTCTCGAGAGCCGAGAAAGGCCAACAGAGAGATGAGTACAGGAGGAGCATGAAGGTGAGGTCAGCAAGTTGGGTGGTCAGTTGAAATATTATTGGAAGTGATCGACTCACCGCCCGAAACGTTGTTGTAGGCTGTGGATAGGTCCACTATTAGTTTCGCAGACTACATATCCCATATCTGGCTTCTTAGCATCCGTTACTCGGATAAGATGAAGAGACATTCGAGTGTTATCGAGAGAAGTGGATTGTTTCATCTTGATAGTGTGCTGTGTCCACTTAGATTTGCGACCCTGGCCTACCTGTTTGCACGGTTTAAAGCGAGTGGCCAGACGAGCTGAATTGTACTCACTGCGAGCACGTCCATTCAAGCAGTGTCTTCTTTGTGTTTGCGTTTAGAGAAATATAAACACCCACTCGGCCAGTGGCTTAAGTCACAGTAATCAGATAAGCGCACACTGCATTCTCACAGTGAAACGGTCGACGGAGCATGAAGTTGTGGCATTGCGTTATAAACCTGAAGACGTGTTTCAGCAAGTCATTAGATGTGGGTTAATAGTCTATCCAGTATGTAGAAGAGTTGTCCGTTGAATTATCTGCAGAAGCATTCGAACAATGAAGGGGGCAAAATTAAACGGAATCAGAGGGTAAGTAGGAGTTTGTGTCCGTCAGGCAAATATACCGCCTCAGCGTTTGGCATACTATCAGTTAGGTAATGACGTTCGTGGACAGCAACAAATGAGGCTAATCTCCGATGTGTGTACGAAGGCGAGATTAAGGGAGCACCAAGTAAATCACTATTTAACGAAAGAGGGGAAGGTGAGACGAATCGTTTACGGGCGATAGAATGTGAGATGAGGAAAAATCCGGCACTGAAACGTCGATCAAACGGGTGGAAAAGGGAAATAAGATAAACCTCAAGATTAGTCGCGATTCAGAAGTTCATAACTGTGAGGATGGAATATTTCTTTATTGCCAAAGCCAAAAAAGGAGGTTGACTTTAAAAGCCCCACTCGGTTCCTACAGTTAAAAAGAAAACCAACCAGCAACCTTTAATTAAAGAGTCGAGCAAATGGTCTTTGTAGCACTCTCTGGCGATTTATCTCACTTGCTTCCAAATCCAGGTCGTCTGCAACCAATGAGTGAGACCTAATTCCCGCTGAAGCTCTTCATTTCATCCGTTCTCTTTCACGCACCGTCACGAAGACTACACGTGCGGTTGTTCCAGTACAAGTGAAGATCGACCTAGGGTGTCCCCTTATCAACCTGGTTTACTGTTCCTGGACCATTTTCCCTATGACAACGTTTGTTTATCGAAATAATATCTATTCGTTGAAGTCACTGAAGCTCACTGAATGCAATCCCAGGTATGCTTAAGTATGACTTTTAGATGGACGGGAGATGAAAGTCCCCATTAACCAACTTGCACCAAAGGAGCAAATACAGTGTTCACTCGTTAACTGTCAACTTTCGAAAGAGAGGTAGAATGCAATTCGAATATCCAGTCGATCATTCGTACTAAATATGGTACCGATATCTTACATACATAGTTCAGTACTATACAACCTTACACTTAGACTGATTAGTTGGAAATTAGAACCACAGGACTGAGCTTTCTTCTTGTTTGTCATATTCACATCTCGAAAACAATACCCGTTCTCAAATACAGCATTTCTGCTGATACAATCTAGAGGGGCGATAACAAACATAAAAGGCCTACTGTTGTAATATCCGGCACCGAGTGCAGATGGCTGCTTATCGTAATGCAGCTTGCTGTCGTGTTATTGGATTAATTTTGTTTTTCGATTGCGTAAATAGCGTGCATATCTTAGGTGGCCTTTGGTTCATGCTTGTTCATGTTGTTTCCATTTACACGACCACTGTTGAAACTTCTACTTTCGAAAAACGCCGTCTTCCAATATCGCCATGCTGCACAAAATCAGTTCATAAATTTAACGGGCAATCGAAGCCAGAACATCCAGCTTGCCTGTTATACTTATCAAACAATGGACTCAAAAGTGGCATATTAAGTGCGAGAACCTATTCAGAGCCATTCACATCGCTTAAACTGTATAAAACAGTTAATTGCATACAAATGTGACACGGTATTTTAAAGCAATCGTACTTCCTGATCGCAGAGACAGTTTATGCGAATTCACATACATTCCAGCTTATTGTGGCAGAACTTAGGGTCAGTTGATAAGAACGCAACACCTCGAGTGGCTGGTGGTTTCAAATGTCAGGGGAGATACACATTGTCCGCGAATACGCCAAGTGGTTCATGCACCCTATCAAGGGACATAAAATTCGTTTCAGCCCACAGAACAAACCGGTAGTCAAATGACATATGAACTTCGGGGGTCTCATCGTACCATAACTTCAGTGATGACTCAAATCCGGAGGATACGCAGAGGTAATGTACCTGATAAGGATAGTGCAAGCATTACCGATCAGGTCATCTAGTAAGTAACGTGGTAGATTGTTCAGTTTAAGAAACAAAACTGAAGGATTTGGGCTTCGACTGCACTCGGACCAGCACTTTTCCACATGACAGGTGCCATATCAGCTTAGCAGCAGTAAGCATAGTGGGAAGTTAAGAAATTTCACACTTGCAGAGTCACACCCATCCCAGTGTTGTGGAATTCACTAGATGATCTGGAAGAGAGCCTGCTCTGGCAGTCCATGAGACGATCCATCAATGCTAATGCGATGAACTGAGGTTATAGTAGAGATAAGCAGCGTGAGAAGTCAGTTTAGTTAAATCAGATATCACTGTGAACAATCTGAGGTCAGACTATGTTCGACTCACGTGGAAAGCGCTCTATGAGCTGAGCTTGCAAAATCAAGCTGAGACAATCTACCACTTCAGTCACTTGGTGAACCCCATATGACGCAGTGAGACCAGCAGACAACTGAATCAAACTTTGAGAATTCAAGACTGCTGAAATGGCTTTGTGGCTGAGCTGGTAGAGCATTCTCGCGTAGGGGCATGCCGTTACTGAGGCTGGCCCGAGTCTAGCCGAAGTTCAGTTCTTTTCACAAGCAGACATCTTTTAAAGCAGTTAATCAATAACAGCACCAATACTCTCCACTCTGAAACGATGGTACCAAGAGGTTGGTCTATATTTTATGAAACCTTTATCAAATGGTATATAGAAGCCTCACCAGTGCTTGCACCACCACCAACCTTTTGTTACATTTTTGGCTACCAAACCATTTTTTGAAGTTGCAAAACGTTCTCGTGATCCGGAAAAATAGCGACAGCGTCGAATGAAAACAGACAACAGAAAAACTGACGAGTGCTAACAATAAGGCCGTAGAAAATTATAAGGAACTTTCCGCAAAACATGTCCTTCTAGTCATGCGACCATTCACTATTTTGCACGCTGCCGAAATCAAGAAGTTTACTTTCTACTTCGTTATAGTTGTTTCACTTCCGAACTACAGAAGTCGTAGCTCTACCAAGGCGTTGGCCTGCCTGCGGTATGGCATGTAAATTGGTTTCAAAACCTACAGTTGCACACTGTGTCCAGAATATCTGGAAATTTTGCATGATGCACGCTGTTCGATTGTTTGTCCGTATGCTATATGACCATGTGGTGTGGACCTTAAAATCATACCCACTTCCTGTTAACTCGTTCGTCGACGGCCAGTCACTAATCTTTCTAGCTAGTTTTCTGTCGCTACGGTTAATAACGCTACGGGAGAACACCTATGCATTCTGTCAAATACGTATTCGGTATCTGTTCTCGATTACCTTTCTGTACATTACGCTTGGCTAAGTCGGATCTGGGAAAAGCGACTTAGTGTGTCATGCACCAAACCGATTTCAACAAAGCCGCGTGGAACAGCAGTTGTGGGTGAAACGACAGTTACGTGTGGCTACAAGTGGCTGTCTTGAAAAGATGACGAAATTGCCAGAATACAACAACAACATTCACGACGCTACATTTTGTTGCAAAGTATGAAAACGGTGTTCCACTGGTGTATGCACCTTCTCGAAAAGTGGTAGGCCTCAAAATCAAGTAATATTCGGTTGTCCTTGCTTCGTAATGGTAATGTCACGTACAATGGAGACAACCATTGATGAAGTTTGGTCTGGAAGGCCCAGTCGTTGTAGAATCACCTGGAACTAAGACAATCCACTTAATTCATACTTTTATTGTCGCCGCTGTCATTCTTTGCTGTTGTCCCTTTTGCTATTCTAAGTGAGTAAAACATGGACATAACATTAAACAGGTAACGCTCAGAAAGCAGACTGTTTATACACCGATGCGAGGGAGGGAAATAAACAGCGAAGAAGGCTCGAATGTATGTAACAACACTAATACAGTTGCTTGGAACACACGACGGGAGAGTACATTTTCGCACAGAGGTAGCTTCGGCAAAGCAGCTGAACGCGAAACCAGAACTACTTTGTAAACTTATGACTGTTCAATGCAATCCACTTATTCTAGTCTTTTGAAAGCTCACTGAAAACGGGGTCCTCTCCACGAAGTGGTGTGTGGCGGTGATGTGTCCCACAATTAGGAAGAGGGATAGGACGATAACCGCTAACCACTGACCTGTCGGTTTGGCGAACATTGTAATGAAATTCCTCGAAAGGCTAGTAAAGGAAGAGATGGGAACCCATTTAACCCATTTTGGGCTTCTTAGTTCAGCCCAACATGGCTTCGAGTGTGGGCATTTTTGTGTCACAAACCTTCTTACTGCGAAGAAGTACGCAGAGGCAGTGGACGAAGATGTAGTTTTCAGTGACTGTAACAATGGACTTGACAGGGTACCTTATCAGAGGCAGTGCATGAGAATACACTATTCCGGATTGGGTGGGATGGTCTTACGATGGAGATCTGCGTTTCTGCGGTGCAGGGAGCAGTGTGCCCGCGTCGGAACGAGTATTTCCCCCACAAAATGCTGTGATGAGCGGATTGCCAAACAGTTCGACTTCAGGGCGTCTCCTCTGCTCACATTACAGCAGTGAGCTTCCGGACCTTTTAGGAGTGCCTTCACTGAAGTTTGCGGATGAACTCAAGATGTGGCCGATTGTGAATAACTTAGCAGGTTCGGAGGCCCTGCGGATGGCCCGGAATCAGCTCTGGATGTGGTTAACAGAGTGACTGCTGCTAACAAATCGTGAAAAATGCGCAGTATTACGTATTGGTTCTGCTGCTATTGCCACACCCACGTACGCAATGTGAGAAATGGAGTTCTCTGTTGTGAATCAACAAACGGAACTTCTTTCCCCTGCCTCCGACGACTTCAAGGTCAGCATTCAGTGGCGTCAGGCTGCCAGCAAAGGTTACCGTGTGCTACGGATAGTTCGTCGAGCCTTCGGAAAACTGATGAAGAATATGTTCTGTAAGCCCTTTAGTGCGTTTGTGAGGTCTCACCTCGAACATTGTGTCAAGGCAAACCCGCCAAACTTAGTGAGTGATGAGATAGCATTGAAGAAGAGTATGCGTGTAGGTACTTGTCTGTAAGGCCTGTCGTGCTCACGAAGACTTGGCAGATGGGAGAGCTATTAGCTCTTTTATTGACCCGGCCCACTGGTCATGATCTCCCTGGAAATTTTACACCGGCTTGGCTACAGACGTTCCGTGAATACCCCCTCAAACTAAATAAACCTTAAGGTGACCACGTGAGAGCCGAATCTCGTCTATCTCGGCGCGTCACAGACTACTTTTTCAGAGGATGCTTTCACAATCAGTAGGAGACCTCAAGCGTAAGCTTGATGCCACTGGACTGTAGTTTACTGTTTTTCACTTAGTGTTTACCATTTGTCTTTTCGCATTACCTCATTAATTTACTTTTCTTATCACGTGGCTAGTACAGCGGGGACTGTTGTGTCGGTCGCGTGGGCACTATTGGTTGACTCGTGGTAGGATTCATGAATACAAGCTTAACCGACACAGTTGTACCTGGCTGTATCCTACCTCTTGCTTCGGTTTTAGCGAAATTCGTCTATAGGAGCAACCACGGGAGATACTCCTGAAGTTCCGTCCCCCCTGGATCAGAAACGTGGTTGCTGGATCAAGCTGGTGTTGTCACATGAATGAGACGTGCAATGAACGATGTACGTCCTTTGTTTCAAAGTGTGGTTGTAGCGTCACGCGTCTACGTAACACAGTTGTATGCACTCGTAAATATATAGAGAAATGTCCGGACAAATGGAAATTGAAATCGTGCGATGGCGCACATGATGCACATATCACCTTTATTCAAAGTGTTGGCGAGAAAACGTTTGGCACACACATCCTATAATGAGCTACACAAAAGCAACTAAAATATCAATAACGGGATCCACTATTGTCAATGTTCATTGGAAATAAACGAACAGATGGCATTCAAATTTACTCACCTGACTGACAGGATCTTCAAACACGAATAACGACTCGTCCAAATGCTCATAATCGGTGAGATGAGCACAGGGCGGTATGTCACCAAAAGCGCTGAGTTTATCATTACAAGAATCACACACAATGCATTGATCACAGGTACTAAATGAATAAGTAAAAATCAACCGCCTGACATACATGTGCCGAAAACTGGTGTTACCGCGGTTGAGCCCGCAAAGAGCACACAGGTCGTTATTCCAAACGTCTCGATTTAGTAGATTCCTTTCTGCATCTAACAAATCCCAAGAATCGCTTGACGAAATAGACAACTTTTCGTAAGAGGCATCATCCGACATCATTCAACGGAAAAGAGGGAACAGCAGCTTTAAAATAAGTCTATAAGCAAAAAAAGATAAAACGAGTATAGACCCCAAGGATGGTCTTTGATAACTCACATAAACAGCACACAAAACACGAAGACATAAGATGGCGCCTCGAAATGACGGATCAGCTGATCGGGCACATGACCTTGAAACACATATTTATCTGTGCATATTGTAACGCGCAACCGGAACCAGCGAGCGCGCACGAATTGAATTTGAGTTGTGTAACAGGGCGTGCTGCTGTGTTGTCGGTTCCGTTTCAGCTCTTGTTTGTGGAAGTCGTGTGCATGGCTTACTGGGCCTTCGGCTCATGTTGGTTCGTATTGGTTCTCTTTTCAAAACTGCTGTTCGAACCCCTACTTCGGGAGATCGCTGTCCCATGTTGCGTCCACGTCTCCCGAAGGTTGATTCGCGGAGTCACGGTCATTCAAAGTACGGTCGGCTGGCCTGCATGTTACAACATATATATTATATACATAATGTATAGTAAAATCCAAATTCAGTCAAGGGCTAAGGACAACATTCCTATGGTTGCTCAAAAAAGGAATTCCGAACATTCTCGGCTTTCGTTACGAACACAGGTTCCTTCACGGTTACCCAAGTTATTTATGGAGGCCTAGATGTTGGGAGCGCTGCTGAATTCCAACGGGGAAATGAATCTTCTAATGAGTTGGTAGCGGAAGTGGTAAGAATGGACTTATGAGACTTCCAGGTCTCCGGAGCTGAAGCCTCTGAATAGCGACAGCGCGTAAAACATGAAAACCGAGTACAGTGCCTCAAGTAAAATTATAAGGACTTCCCTGGAAGTAGAATCTAAATACCATCACTGAGAAAATGCTGTATCAACACTACAACCGGATACGTTGGACAGCTCCATGCAGCTATCACGAGCCATGCTAAATGTGGAACAGCGTGAATGTTTACATGATACGTAGAGCGAAAATGCGAGATTAGGGTCAGTTCTAATCTGGTGGATCCTACAATTTTGATTCGCAACGGAGCTTGGCGCCACAAGCAGTTTTGGCGATTTATCGTTGCCATCGTTTAAGAAGCTTTTTTCTCCTGAATTAAGGGTGGCTTAATCATAGTTGGGTTTCAAAGCAGCTGAGATGGTATATTGTTGCATGGCAATAGGATTAGACTTAAGCGCCTCCTGAGCGGTGCTAAGATATTAGCCATTGTTTTTATCCGCCGCAAACGTTAGTGAGCTTAAGAACGTTTAAGAGACAAATAGACCGAAATTCGTCTTTGTTAAGAATGCTTGAAAATGTGGAATGCCAAGACAGTTGATGGCATTTTGAAGCAAAGGTCTGGAATATCGTAGAAACCTCTGAAATTAAAATCGGGCTCATAGACATGCAACCAACCATATAGAGCGTTGAGGTCATTCTTACGATTACTGAGTCATCAGGCGTGCCAATGACTTTCTAAATTTTCACATAAGATTCAAACATCAACAAGGGAGACGAGGTCGAAATGAGAAGACCATTTTTATAGACGAGGAATAAAATTGGGCCAATAGTGAGACCACAGTGGACATGTCGGTGGTTTTATGCGCAACCTATTATCCCGTTGGCAAGGGAGGACTTCAGCTATTGGAGAACACTGTCTTACAATTCATACGAAACAACTTAATTTGCACGTTCGAATGCTTTGAAACACCTAGGTGCAGAAAATCTACACCGGCAAGTGACTTTCTTCATCGGTCAACTGTTAGCAGATGAGTCATGACATGCGAACGCCCGACGAGGAATTCGTGCTACACCTCGCAAAAGAAGTACCGAGAATGGAGATGACTGTGAAGCCAGTCAAACAGGAAAGCTTCCAGTATTTTAGATGGCTCTCTTGTCCAATTCTATGGGGTGTTAATCATCAGGATGCTTTCAACCACGACTTTCCACCCCAGAGGTGGTGTCGTAGACGTCTCAACGACTGAATAAGGCTTCTCGGAGTAGCCTGGGGAGAACATAAATGTGAATGTTCTGATAGACTGCCCAGCGGTTTCATAGAGGACATTGTGGGATCGCTGCCTAAGCAGGACGATCATTCTATCACCGACAAGAATTTATTGAAAACAGCAGAATCAGACACGCTCGACTGTTAGGCTTACCAGTTGGTACGACACACGCTTACTAGAATTTATTCATCCGAAGTTCAACAAAGTTGAAAGGCTGTTTTACCCAACCCCTACTGATTCCGTAATGCATACCACCGAGCGAATGCACTTTGGAATGGGAGCAAACGTACACTCGAATTTTCAAATTCTAAACCCAGGACTTGGTGGAGGCCAGCATCTGTTGACGTGCTGATGGTTGACTTGTGTGATCCGAAGATTGATCAGACTGCGTTTTCTGTTGATGCGTTCGGTGGTGGTCTAACGGTATGGACAGAAGAAGAGGTAGCCTAACCGAGGACGAAGAACAACAGACGCCTATCGCCGAATGACATTAAAATCTTATGACCGCGTCAGCTAATCAAGTGTGTTACAAGTGATGAGAAACCGTGGTAAAATGGACAGACGGGAAACACAATACTGGTTGACTAGGGTGAAAACACGTTCATGGTGGCTGTGCTCACAAATTCGACGACAGAATAAACACAAGCATAGGGAGGCTTCTCAACAGAAGTGCCGTCCTAAAATGCCGGTGCAATGTCTGTCGATTAACCACAAGGTTTTTTCAACTTGTCAGACCGAAGATTCAAAGCACTAATAATTTAGTGATAGTTGTTGAAATCTCTGCTTGCGTTGAGTGTATGATGACTGTCATGTGTTAATAGAACGTTGATGACCACGTTCTTTGCCCTATTTCTTTCCTTCTCATTGGTTCGTCTCCTCACGTCGGAATTCGTTACATTGACTACGAACCTTTCTTGCAATCTGACATTACCACTCGAGTTACGCGCGTGACAAATCATTTCTTCCGTGAATGTTGATCTTGATGTATTATTAAATCTTGATATCGTTTGCTTCTAGAAACTTCCTTCCGCTTAGTTTTTCTTCCTTGCTTTTCTTTGCCGGACCTTTTTTATATGTACCCTGGTTTCATTTTCGCTTGACCGCTTCGTCATGACGCGACTGTTGTATGTGGTCATATTTACTCGAACCGTTAATCTCGGAACTTGTATATTTGGTGGATTCAGCATCGAGATTTGTTGTTGTCTTTCACTACTTGGTTTTCGTAATGTTTGTGAACACTAGCACCTCAGTAGTAAGAAAATCGTCAATAAGACCGTCTATCCTTTTGGATTCGGATCGGTTGCTCGACAAGCTTACAGTTTATAGACGCTCGTCGCTTACATACGCGATCATCTTGGATCCAGCATATGGATAGACGTTACGAGAAGACTAAGCGTCGCTCGAACAACCGCTGGACGTCCGGGATCAACAGTGCTCGATCAATCCGCGTTTGTGGACACCAAATCTATCTGCCAATTGGGTGAAAATTATCAGCCGTTCTACAGTGGCCGAGCTAATCGAATTTGACATGCCTGATGTTCAAGGGCGTCCTCCTGGCTGTCAATCGGCCAGAGCTTTCACGGGGACAACCGTGTCGCTGGGTTTGTCTGCTGTGTCTCTCTGTGTGGAGAATAGTCCTGTTTCCTGTCTTCAGCACTTGAGCGGTGATCTTCAGGTGACCCACATTGATGACGATATCAAAACTTATTTAAATGTCTCCGATGTTCCTGCCTCAGTCTATTCTTTGTCTTTGCCTTTATATTCCAAGGATTTCCATGATCTTTACATGGACATGTCTGGAATTGTTGAGTTGTCTGCTGTATCTTATGACTGTAACATGCTTGGAGCCTCTAGAGCTAATCAAGAACCATATCCATGGATAGGTGTAGGGACGGTGACAGCCTTCCTGTAGGTCAAGGAGTGTGTATCTAAACTGCCCAATCTTGTCCCAGCTATAGCTTGTTCATGTGAACGAAATTTGGTGATGAATGACAGCCTTACTGAGGAAATGCGTCTAGAAGAATGGGCGCTAAGGTTTGTGAGAGCACAACTAGGATTTGACAAGAAGTTGAAGGGAACGTTTGTGTTTGATGAGACTCAAAAGTCAACCTGGATGATGAATGCAAACGTCCCTCCATCTAGCTCGTCATATAGACCTCCTACTACCGGGTTCCAAGGGAGCTCCATGGAGCAGTATATGTGCAATTTAGTTATCGGTGTGGGCCTGCCAAAATTAGAGCTGGAGCCGTTTGGAGGGTCACCCTTAAAATTCCAAAGCTTCGTGCAAAATTGTGAACGTAACGTGGCTAACAGATTGAGTGACGAAGGTCAGAAATTGTCTCACCCTATTGATTATTGTAAGGGTCGAGCTAAGACAGCTATCGAACCTTGCGTACTGCTGCCTAGCGAAGTAGGATTTACCGAGGCCACCGGAATATTGAGACGACGATTGAGGAGGGCAAATGGGATTAACCCGGCAATACTAAGGACGTGTGTAACGGTCCGAGGCTCGCTATGGGAGACATTGAGAGTCTTCAACGCTTACCCACTCAGATGAAGGGTTTGTAAGTTGACGCTGTCCCAACAGAACCGTCCGGCTGAGTTAAATCGTCCAATCAACCTTCTGCGTATCGTGGATAGACTTTCTCCCCCACTGAAGGAGAAGTGGGCAGAAGTACCTGACTCTGTCATAAACACCGTTCGGGAGCCTTTTTTCAACGACTTACACAAGTTTTTGGAGAGACGAATCTCGATTTCTAACAACCTATACGGTCAGCTCGTCGCTCGTTCCGTCCAGAGCCGCATCAGTGGACCTGAGACCGAGCACTTCCACGACAGATGGTGCGTGTGTGAACCGTCATCGGAGTGGCAAATAAGCCACACAAATGCGCAGTATGTGGTGATGATCATGATTTGCCAACATGTCGACGATTTGAAAGCATTTCGTTAGAAGAGAGACAAGAGGTTCCAAGAAAGTGCAAACGATGCTTCGTTTGTCCACTGCCAAACCACACAGCCAAGTACCGCAGAGCTCGTGTACAGTGATCACAACCTTTTTGTGCAGCGCGACATCATACCCTGATGCACGCACTCCCGGTGCCTCTTGGAACTGAGGTCGAAATGAAGGAGTCAAGCTGTGGAGCCACCTCTCCACATGAGAGAGGAGTTCTTCTTGGTTTCGTGTCTGCCAAATTATTCGGGGCAGTCCGGACGATTGGAACATCTGCTCTTCTAGATAACGAGTCCGACACCACACTCATAGATGAGTCCCCAGCTGAGCGACTAGGACTTCCAGCATGCAAACAAACGCTCTACATCCGTACACATCCGTACCATTACTATTGAGTGCCAGGAGCTGCGCTTGGAAGTTTAATCTTCAGATGATGGAAGTGGTATCAGGGTCGACGAGGCATCTACTATCAAGGGACTCCAGGTTGAACGAACGGAAATCATATCCGAGGATGACATTCAGTGGTGGCCCTGCTTGTCCGGTCCGCCCATCACCTCGTTGGGGAAAGATGAAATCGGGCTACTAATAGGTTGCGACCTGCCTGAAACACAGTTGGTAATAGACCAGCGAGCAGGAAGCAGGCGTCAGCAGTACGCTGTAAAAACCATCCAGGGTTGGACCTTGTGAGACCCCGTGTCACTCCTAGCAAACAGTAAAGCTGAAATTCATTGCTTAAGGGGTGCTGAGCTAGCACGATTGGTTCAGTACATGTTCGGCCTAGAGTTTGTGGAGCGCGGACTTTCCAAATAGGTGGTTCATCCATGTGATTATCAACGAGTTCAGCGTATTGTAGAGTCCACAGTTGCGTTCAAGGACAGTCGGTATGAGATCGGCTTGCCTTGGCGGTTTGACAGTGTAAGACTTCCGATAACCGATGGTTGGCTCAGAAAGATATCAATTCACAAGGCAGGAGACTTTCCGACAGTTTTGAACTGGCACGTAGTTATGACGGGATTATCAAGGAACAAGTGACCCTTCACCGGTGGTACTTACCTCACCGCCCGGTGTTGAAATCAAATAATCCTGGAAGGGAGCTGATAGTATTCGATTGCGTGAAAAAAATACAGGAAAGCTTCTCTGAACGAAAGCATGTCAAATGGGACAGCCGCGACGAACAAACATGCGGGTGTGATGTCACGGCTCCGGAAGAGTTCGAGAGTCATCTACTCAGACATGAAGAAAATGTGAGTAAATAAGACTGAACGATCCTCCACGAAGAAGAAGAGCAACGCGTAGTGAAAAACCAATGATCCCAACTATTCAAAACAAGGTTGGATCGTAACGCCACGGCACTATCGAACAAAGTATCAGAGTGAATATTTAGACAACCTCAACAGTTTCGATCGACAGATCGTTTTCAGGGAATGGGTTACAATTTGCTGTTGAACGGGCTGAATATGAATTATACTCACATAATAAGGCATTCATACCCAAAAGAGCTCTGCCGAGCAGTCAACAGGTTCAAAACATTGGGGATTAGCCGAGCTCCAAAAACGGGGTGCACGCACCACTCGAGTAAGGCACAATGACCGACAACTGGCTATTTGCACAACCATCAAATTGACGTGACAAAACGAACTCGTCTAGGTCAGGGTCCAATTAACGTCCAGAAACAGGGGAGGTTGATTGCAGAGGGGCGAATATTTAGGGGAATTGGGTTGGGTCGAATTTCCACATGATTGTAGTTCAAAATTTCGATACACCGGGCCACAACTTCCGAACACGACCGAAGTTCGCTCGCAGAGTGGCGGGTCCACTCAGCTCTGGTTCCCAACCTAACTAGTCATTAGGTCGAAAGACCTCGGACCCACTATTTATCAGGTTCACGGCGCGACACCAATCACAAGGAACTATTATGCAATGAAAACCCTTCACCGTGACTCCCACTTCTTGAGCTCCTTGAATGTCCGACAATGAAGAGCGCGTTTAGGCACAAGCCGTTCTCCATGACTCACACCTTGCACTCTCAATACAGACTAGGTGTCAGCTGCGCTCATCCCGCCTACGTCACTCCTTCCTCCAAAAGGCACAGACGTCTGATATCTCGCTTACCTACACTGGGCTTAATCCTCACCACGGTAGTCCGCACTAAACCGTCCTTGTCGGCATCACAACTAACTATCACACCTAAAGGCCATGTATTTCTTGATAGGGGTTCTGAAGTTATCAATACGACGTCTCTCTGATGGAAATTGCGTTCTCTACGTAACCAATTCTGCCGTGCTTGCAGGGTGGGGAGGTACTTTTCCGTCCAGCGACCCCAAATGAGTTCAGCCAGGTAATTGGCTTGCTTCCATTTGTGCTTAAACAGTCTTAACGTCGTCTGATCGGGGCAGATTCCATGATTATCTCGCAGGAGCAATATATCATTGGGCGATAATGCCAGTCCGTCTTGAACATCCGATGTGACAGACACTAAGGTCTGTTATTCAATATTCTTTCCACTTCGACGAGGAGGGTACACAGGGTCTCGTCATCGGGGGTTTGTTCAACACAGATCAATTCA
>QNGE01005553.1:0-14157 GCA_008508345.1 Paragonimus westermani
CATTCAGCAATAATTAATCACAGGTGCACGATAACCAGACGGAATATCCAGGATGAAGACCGATTATCTATTGCAGTGAATGCAGAAATGTCCGATAAACAGCTGTAAACGACATGGATAAGCGAATAACCGTACCATCCATGAATGCAGCATTTTATTGCTAACAAAAGAAATCCATCTCGTTTCCTTTAGTGCGCGTTGGTATGGTTAAATAACATATTGAAGTTGCAAAAATTCTGCCACCTCGTTAACTTCAAAGAAGACGTCACGACTGTGGTTAGTCGAACGGTCGCCTGAACTAAGCGGTTGTTTGATCAGTCAGGACAAACACAGTGCTCACCTCCCAAATCGTGTGATAGTAGTTTTTTAACCTATACCGATTAGTTCTGCGGTAGTTGCAAGACACGTAATCTTGAGATTTTATGAAGTCACGCACTTCGGTCGGGGACGAATGGGTGAACGTGTCATGTGTGGTTCCCGGTGCAATGGCACATCGTCCTTAGGAAATTTCAAAGATTCGGTTTGCTTGAATATGTTGGCGGTATCTGGTGCAATGCTTAAGCTTCAATCCAACCGTTTCGCTTCGTGCCATATAAAAGCACGTAGATTTATTGTTGTATAGTGAAGCTGTTGAGGTTGTTAGCTGGTTTGTATACCTTGGAAACTGCATCAGTAGTGACGGTGCAGGTGTGGGAAATGAAACAGACGTGCGTATCCGTAACGCTAGGGGAGGTTGCTATTCTAGGACACCTCTGACTACAGACAGGCACCTCGCTGAGGCTTAAGTGTCTGTGACGACAGTAAAGTCCGTATTACTTTACGGCGACGAGACATGATCGCTGAGGTTAGAAGACGCGAACCGTCTTCTGATATTTGATCACCGATGTTTGCGTTCGATTGGTCGCATCATGTGACAACAACGAATAAGTGACAAAGATGTTAAGGGACGGATATGTGGTAGTAATTGCTAAGCAAGTTCTTTTGCTCACTCCTTAGGTTTGCACAGATTTAGACTACTAGACCATGTAATGATGACGCCAACTGGCCGTCTGTCGCATCCAACAACCCTTACCGATGCTGTGACTGATTGGCATAAGAGGCGAGGTAGACGGGCGATGACTTGGATTAAAGGAATGAAGTCGTTCACCAAGAGGATAACCCCTGTAAGTTGGGTAAGTCTCTCGGGCCGTGAATCTCGCAGAGTCGGTAACGAGAGACGTTAGATGAGATGGTGGCCAGTCGGGCTCAGTGAGATGAATGTTGTTGTTTGGTCAAGTTGGTTGTGAAAGGAAGGAAGGAAGTCGCCTAGTTGATGACGCCCTACTTTCACCCAGAGTCTGACTGTTTGTTTGCAAGGTGTACGTACCTCCTGTTTGGCCAGAGATTGCTTTTCTGTTCATGGTTGTATGGCAGTTAAGCATGGTTGAAAACCATTGATGTACTGTTGTCTATGACTATGATGATAGTGGCTATTTAATAATAAATGGGAAAGTAATATATTTTTAACACGTTTGGCAATCAAATGAATATAAAACGTTACTCCATAATGTGTTGATCTTAAATTTTTCATACTTTTTCTAATGTAATGCTTATAGAGTACCAAAAGTTGCGCAAATTTGAATGTAACCATTTCGACGCTAAAAAAACACCGAAAACGTTTACCAGCAACAAGAGAAAAGCCGGCCAATTTATGCTCTTAGAACAACTTGCTTACTCTTTTGCGCCTTCTTCAACTGCTCATAGAAAAAAGTTCCGCAAATTTGAAACAGGTATCACTGGAGTGACTTCAACGGTTTCTACCAAATGGTGATGCAAATGTAAATGAACACGTTATTTCTTGTTCAACAATGCATGATAAACGTAAGTACGGTCAAGCAAAAACCACACAATTTTCATTTACTCTACTGAATAAGAATAAATATCTCACACCATACATTACTACAAAGCTGGTGAGAAAAGCCAAACAACGATTTAGAATCCATTGAAGACGGATCAGGATGCTACGAGAAACAGACGGTTAGCTACGCTGATGAACGAAGGATGGGCTTAGGCCGGGTTTCCCAAACGCGACCCTGACCGTCTGATTGTCAGGAAAACGGTAGGTCCTGCTTAAGAGCGCATGTAATGACGCACACCTCTCAGCTTTCCGATCAGATTTTAGCAGAGACTGAACCGTTAGATAAAACTTTTCACCGACCATCCGGTTGCACGCCATTAGGTATGGTTATTTTAAGCCAGAAGAGTGAATGAAAATTCCATAGTTTCTGATCAGATTTATTTTGATTTGCCACAACCTTAGACGACAGTAATCGTGTTCAATAACAGTTGTACCACTATCCGGTAGGAAAATTAAGCACTTGTATATGTGATTCAATGCTGCGAGACTTTTCCATCTATGAGTAGCTGAAGAAATTGACCAATCACAACCTTACCGCTTTAAGGGTGCTTCATAGCAGAAATGTACGTGGGCACGAAGGATTTAGTCAATCGTGGCCAAAAGTGAGTATCATGAGAACGTGAGAGTAGCAAACCGGACTTGTTTTTCATGTTTGCTATTCAGGTTCACACGAACACTAAACCTCCTCTGGCCCACAATCAATCAAGCCAACGATTTGGAACAATGACTGTGTAAGTGATAACAAACACGCCGTCCATAACCTACATTGACCGTTTTTCCGACTCACCCAAGTTACTGTTTTCACATTCACTGTGTTGTAATTAGCCTGATAATCAAACACAGAAAACAAGTCCTGTTCGCTACCTTGTTCTCATGACTTCAATGGGTACTTTCGAACGAATTAAACAATCCAAGGACCTGAATGTATTGAATGAACTTCATAAGTACCTGAGGTTTTATACGAAGCTTGCACAGACCAGAACAAGAATTCATTTCCTGACTCAATACATCGAAAACAGCCAGTATCCACAAAGCTACTGGAGAATCTTGAGATGTGATCGTATCAATCCAACAAGTTCTGTTCGCCACTCTGTCGTTTTCGACTTCAATGGGTATTTTTCAACGAAAATTGAGTGCAGTAAGTCTAAAATTGAAACTGTAGGATCGATAGCGGACTGTTCCGAGGTTGCTGTATGAAAATGTAATCGAGAAACGGCCTAGCTACTATGCGACGACTGTTGCCGAACGTCAGGTAGTTAAGGTCAAGTGAGTGGATCAGGTGACCTAAGCATCCGAACGGACACTTTTCCGATGCATTTTGCTATTAGGGCCAACAGAAAACACGTTCGATTTTGATTTGCGACGTAGTGGAGGACGATCAAGCTCATTATCAGCTCGGTTAGAGTTTCACTGAATGGCAACTTGAATCCTGGACTAAACAGACCATAGGGGACAGAGCATTAGAAAAGTATGTCCCAAAGCTGATCCAAGCCGGTGAATGTGAATGTTTTTAAGGCTTTCACAGCAAACTGTCACAGTAAGCATAAACCACGTCTACCGTAAGAATCCACTTCATGTCGTGGCCTGTAGTTCGAGTATATAGGCGCCCGGTAGGAAGGCATTTCGGAGGATGAGTTATATACACACTGGTATAAGTCCGGCAAGCAACATCAAGCCAGAGCGGTTAGTAGGTTACAAGATCCATACGTCATGCATCTCTGATCCACGCTGGTTGAACGAAGGCTAAGTTCACTTTCAACATTCGGCATTGTAATAATCACGCGTCTCCTAGCGATCTGACTTGCTATTAACAGCAGTATATTGTGTGCTTTATTTTTTCAAATCACGGAAGTAAAATATCTGGGTGATTTCCCACCGGGCGTGTTTTGAACAGCCACATATTCATAAGCAACACGTTCACTAAAACTTCCGGTAGAAAACACTGCGAGCATTCTAATGACACTCGGTTCAAACTCTTGGACTGCTCAGAAGAGGTAAAAATTGTGGAAGAAAAGTGAACTACGGCTGGATTCAAACCACCGACAGAAACAACAGTCCCAGTAGCAACAATTACTTTACGAGATGAGTTACAAGGCTACGCCGGAAGTTCAGGAATTTCACATCTAGACCTAATTAGGAACCACATCGACTATCATATGGAGTAATTTTGTTGAGGAAGTGCTAAACACAGCAACTTGATTTGCTCATCCTTTCAGCGTGAAAACTTTTCATTGTCGTTAAAAATTCAAACGCAATCGTTTAAGACCCGAAGCAGGTTATCAACCTTACGGGATCGTTTTGAAGCCATAAACGACCGTGTTTAGCATCCAAACGACATTATAGTGGTGGAGAATTAAGGCTTCCGATTACAGGTTTGTTTCTTTACATTTCCGAGCAAGACAGTCGATGCTACTGTCCTCTCCTACTCTTTGTTCAAGAGCTTATTTAAAGGAATTGGTGTTGGTCTATCAGGCAGGCACACTTAAGCCACATCAAGTGTAAACAAGGTGGCGTTAAGCCGGCCTGAATCATGGCTACGGTAAGATGGTTTGAAGTACGATATGAATTCACTTCGTACGCTCTCGTCAGTGGTACACGTGTGGCCGCCACGAAAACAGGCAGTCAAATAGCTGCAAGTTCCAATCGATTTGGACAATGAGTGATACTCACAGCCATGTCCACAGTGTTCAGTGATCAACATGGTTGTCTCAGGAAAGTGTGGCCGAAGTTCTAATCCGGGACGTGCACTATTGATGAGCTCCAGCAAGAGCAAAACTCGAATCTAATGCTTATTTCTGGACAGGTTAGCTGGAAAGTTCTTCTGAATACAAATACTTTGCTCAAATACAGATGATATTTAACTTGGAATTAACCAAATCCTCGACTATTCATCAGTAATCTAAAGCAACGCTAAGCACGTTCAGTGAGATCGGATATTTCGACCTATTCCAGAAGTCCTAAACACGCGGTTACCGATTGGGATTAACAGATAGTAACTGTCTCCTGCCGAAACGATCGGGCAACCTGATCGCTACTCACAAACCAAAATGGTTGGATGTTTAGATATGATAATTCCGTCATGTCTAAGTTGCCTCATGGCCATGTTAAGAACTGCCACATTACCGAGCTCTCACGAGAGCGACACTTGAGTACAGCGTTTCTTCTCGAAGGGGTCCGGCTGAAGAATCCAAGGGAGTGTGAAACTTGAAATTAGTTGTGTGTGATTTTCAACTCATATGGTCATATGTTGTGCTGCTCATGTTAGCTTGCGGGACGTAGCACATTCATAAGATCTACTCGAACGGCATTTAGTCGAGATATCAGGGCAACTCACTTATCGATCACAGGTCGCAACGGCAATATTGATTATCGTTTTATGTCTTGATGGGTGCCAACACTTCACAAATTCACAAACATGCCGAAGTCTTATCGATCAGTTGCCAGCAACCGGCTCTACGCGCTTAAGAACAACTAACCATCAATCTTTGCCGAGGATTTGGCAATTGATTTGTGGGCGTCAAATATATACTGTAGAGCTTGGAGATCTGTAACGATTTTGAATCGAACACCAAACAAATATTCATGCAGCTTCCTGACAGCTCAATAGACTGCTAACGCCTCCCTTTATGTTTGTGAATATCCTTGCTCAGCCTTATTCAACAAACGTGATATGCAAATGATCGGATATCTCCCGTGTTCCAACACAGCAACAATGCCAACACCCGATGCATCTGTGATCAACGTGGTAACTTTAGACATAGAAAATGGGAACTAACATCGGCCTTCTAATCACAACTTGTGTCAACTCTCACAGAAGAATTTCGTCTTTCTGACTCCAAGACCATTCTTCTGATGATTGAACTGCAAATAATGGTTGGGCTTTTGTCGATAGGTTCGGGATAAAACGAGAATAATACTGAGGACACACCCTTATTGATCCCAACTCATTCTGGTCCTTTGGTGATGTAGTGGTAACCAAAGATTTGGACCGGTCAGGGTCCAGCCTGTACCCTTCGCCACATATGGTAAAACCAAGAAAACTCAACTCTCGTACTTGGAACACGCACCTAGAGGGATTCATGGCTATGTTCTTATCCCCGAATCGTTCCAGAAGTGAAAGCATCCTCTTATCATGCATCGCACGTGTACATGATTACTCAATCTCGATGAGCGCGTACTCCTAATAAATCCGTCATCACTCCATCAATTGCAGACTGGAATATTCCAGCCAATACGTGTGATCCAAATGGCAGAAACTTGTACAGAAATAATCCCCAATGGGTATTGATCGTAGTGATCGCCTTAGAATCATACTCCAATGAAATGCGCTTATCAGGTCAAGTTTAGAAAACACTTTGCTACCCTGCAGGGCTTTCATAAAATCCTCCGGCTCCTCAGTTGGTGCTGCGCACTTTTTCAGTCTTGGATTCAGCGCCAATCTATAGTCACCACTTATCATGGGCGATTTGCCATCTTCTTTCATAACCACAACGATTAGTGTGGACTATGCCGATGAGTTAATCTGTGAGATTATTCCATCTTCCTTCAACCTATTGAGAGCATCATGCACATGTCCTCTCATTCCATAAGGTATTATTCGGCGCTTCAGTAAAACCGGGTACCCTTGCGCCTCCAGTTCTGCTGGCTCTACTTTCATTCCTCCCGAAGGTTGTGAGCACTGAACAATCAGGTTGCGTAACTGGGCTTCATACTCTACACTCGGACCATCTTTGTAATTAACATTGACTGAAAGAGCACAGTCGAGCTGGACTTCCTTCGGACACCGAGAAACGTAATCAAATCAGCTCACTATCATTACCAACGACCATTACATCAGTTTCACCTAGCAGAGCTAACCGACGACCAGTAAATCCACGTATTCCCATCGTTGTTCGTCTCAGTCAAGCATCAGGCGCCGGCCATCCGATCCAGTAGCGGCTTGGCATTAATGGATTCCCTACTTCCTGTGTCCACAATATCTTCACACTCACATCCTCATTTGGATTCGAGACATCTGTGAATAAATTGCTCAGTCCTGGATTTCATTTGCAATGCACGAACAGTAGTGGGTGGCTCTATAGCATTGGTCTCTCTAACTAGACTCGGGTGATACTTCTGACTTCTACATACCTTCTTAATATGACCAGATTTACCGTATAAATCACATATAGCATTACGAAATCAACAAGATGGTCGTAAGTGTAACTCACTGCACGAGAAACAATTGTTAAATTTCTTTGGATCGGGATTGATGATGGGTGCATGAGAACGCCTGTTCACTGGTTGGTTCACTTCCGGTGACAGTATGCGCTTTGGTCTTCTGAAATAATGTCACGTTCGAATCAGCTGTACCGGCATTGACGTCACCATTCTGCTCGCAGATGTCTCGGGCATCTTAGAAAGTCATATCTTGTTTGACCAGCAATCTACGCTGAAGATCAGTGTCATTGACGCCGGCAGTCAATCGATCGAAGTAGGTGCTCCTCCAGCTTGTCATTGAAGTTGCAACGAGCAGCTTGTTTTTGCAATTGTAGAATGAACTCACGGAATCCCATGCCAGTCGAACGCACTAATGAATGGAACTTCGCCCGTTCTGTGAACTAGAAACTGACTGGAAGCACGTGCTTTAACAGCAGTTTCTTTAGTTCGTCGAACGGCAACGAGGCTGGGACGTTCGGATAAGCCAGATGCTTCAGTAACGAATACAATTCACGACCACCAGCGGTAACGAAGAAAGCTGATTGGTTTTCCTTCTTCAAATCACGACGAATGCTGTACCACAATTCAAATCGTTCGACCCATTCCTCGATTTCACTCGCACCAGCGTGAAGATTCAATTGCTCGATTGCAAGCAGTTCCATTCCGCGACACCAATTTGTGATACTCGGAATTAGGGAATTCGAATAGCCCTAGGAATCGTACGTGAATTGAAACCTCCCATGCAAGCAATAGAAGAGAAGAACTGGTACTGGTAGCAGTAAGCAGTAGTTATTCATGAGTTGAGAAGCCGAATTCATGGATGCACAACAGTACCAAAAAAATCATAGTCTGTCATTGGCTGATCGTATTAGCACATGCAAAGTCATAGACTGTAAACTAATTGGTGGAATACGGAACAAATAAATTGGCGAATAACGGAAGGCACAACACTGAGACCGTTCGTCCAATTCTGATGTTGTATCTTTAGCACGATATTTGGACTGGCCGTTTGTCAGATCTTCTGTTGTGTCGGGGTTTGGATGAGCGGTGAATCGAGTAGATTTCCACCACAATTTGTGTGCGCAAGCAAGGCATCACTGAATGTGTTCTTCAACTTGCACACGCTAAACTATAGAACCCGCTGGTTGTGTGAGTACGCATACTATATACAACAGGAAACAGTCTAAGGTGTATCCTTCGCCATTTCGAAATGATGCAACAACCTGTATACTAGACTCAGCTCAGCTCTCGGAAAGCCCCAATTCACCCCTGGGATAAAGACCACACCCCGTGAATCAAAAACTACGACCGGACTACGATCAAAACCGATCAGTGCCAAGTGGAGCAGTATTTAAAATGAACATTCACATCTATTGATCAACTCGTCTGCCCATCTTCATTGGGTGTTGGCTTGCGTGATCTCCTTACACGGCGTGCTACTTGTCTTGCGTCTGTAATGTGGATCTGTGCACAGCATTGGCTGCGTGATGTTAGTCGTCACCCCAATCAACGCAAATCACCAGTTGATTTTCGAAACACCTGATTGGTTGCGGGCACAGCTGTTAATTGACCTCAGTTGGATAGTTCGGGCTAATAATTAGCTTGCGTGGTCATTGCACTAGCCGAGACCGAGAAATGGAACTAATATTACCATTATTGAGATGGGAACGTGCCACCTTCCAGTCCGACAAACGTGTAGCGGAAAAATGCACTTTCCCACTCTAACGAGAGGAGAACGAGACTTTTCTGGTGCGCATGCTGACTCAACCATCCCAGCGATATAGGCGCTGTTTTAAATAAGATAAACAGAATAAGTGTTGAAAACGAGGTCATGAGCAGTCGACTACGTATGTGGCCTGATATCGGAGCTGGTCGGGCTAGATGACGAGGTTAGGTAAAGTAGTACCTCTGAGAGGTTTCTGAAGTCTCTGCGTTTAGCTGAAGGAGTGTTTGCAAGACAGTTTTTTTAACTATGGGTGGGCAGCCGATGTCATTCGAAAACAGACAGCTTGAAAACCTGTGTGTAATCGGTAGTTTGTTTCGTTGGTAACGTTCACTTCCGATACTTCTCCGTTCTGAAATTACAGACGGTCAATCGGTCTCACACATATACCAACCAAGAAGTACAGTATGGTTACATACGCACCCAAAGGACCTCATCGGTAAGGGGTCACGTTGGTTTATTGCTGATATTAAGTTAAAATATGTAAATGACATGTTACCTCGACTGATAAGCACGAGTGAGACGCCCTTTTTCTGATGAGGTATTGTTTTGACTGATACATGGTTTTCGAAGTAAACGATATGGGGGATATACATTTCAGCAGTCGGCTCTTGTCATCGCTCCGAACTCAGCATCATACAATGACTGTGGTCAGCAGGCCGACTGATGGAAGACTCTACAGTTAACCCCAATTGTTAAAAAAGAAATTCTTTCAAACGACGCCCAGCAGTTGCACCGTAACGCACACGGTCTTCGGGAAACCTAAAAACGCAAGAATAACTAGCAAACTGACTATCGGCGACCCTTATCAGAATAGCTGTCGAATTTCAGAGTCGTTGTCGAGTGCTTTCGCTGATCCCATTCATCTCATTCCGTCAATACTAGACAAAGGTATAAGGTCATCCGTGTGTTTATTGGTTCATAATGAGACTAACTTTCATCAACTTTATAACGAAGGCTATCAGCTGTGTAAACCGAGCAACATTATGTGTCAACTATTCTACGGCTACGGTATCGAGTTCGGCTTAAGTAATCTACCGGGTGATTGCTTTACTAATAGAACACAATAGGTGTGCTCCAACAAGGCCGTCATTTAGCTTAACAACCAACTCTGATATGCCCCCATGGGCTAGTCTGTTGCTCTTTCTACTATCATTTTACATACGCGAAGTGCCTTGGCCAAGTATGCGAATGTCGTCGCTCGGGGGTATTTCTGTCTGGTGCCTCTAACCCAACACTGCTACATTGCACTGAATGAGTGGCCAAAGGATCGTGACTTGTCTATCAAATCTCAAAATGTGCAAACGTTTCGTTTGCGTTTGTTAATGGCAATCGCTGCAAGCAAATCAGGTCGTCACAACGACACTGTACCTTGACGCGGAGTGACGGCTTACGCACACCACAGCAACAGAGTTACTCATACCAGGCAGGCCAGTAGGTACGGCGTACGTCGAGGCTGTCCACTTTCACCATTTTGGGGGCTGTCTCCGATAGTCAAAAGATACCAGCATGGGCCTTCTACCCGGTGGAAGATTGATCTCGATTACGCGTGAGATAAGGTGCTGCTGTTTGACAACTTTCAAACAACACAACGCAAAACGCCATTTCACGTTCGGCTAAGTACTTCGGAATGTGCTTTGCAGCCTCGAAATACAAAGTGATTCCGCAAGACTGCCGTGATAACGTAAACTCAACATTAGACAACGAAGCCATGGAGGTTTCTGACAGCTTTGCAGCGGCGTCTGCGTCGGAGGCGTATCTCTAAGGCTGAGGCGGTATTCGCCAATCTGGTGGCACTTTTGGCGACAGAGAGGTATCTCTCGATGTTTAAGGGTCACATGTATCAGATAACAGTGAGGGCTGTACTACTTTATGACAGCGAAACATGGCCGCTCAGGCGGGGTAGAAGACGTGAACCGTCTTCAAGTATTTAACCACCGATGTCTGCGTTCGATCGCTCATATCGGGTGGCATTAGCAATTAAGCAATGAGGAGGTTAGAAAGCGGGTATTTGGTATAGATCGTCAAACGATTTCTTATGTTCCGCCCTTACATTTGCACAGACTTAGATGGTTAGGTCATGTATTAAGTATGCTAGCTGGTGGTCTGCCACACCGAGCTCTCTTTGCCGACGCTGCGGTTGACTGGCGCAAGGTGCCAGGTGGACAGATGATGACCTGGTATGGAGAAATGAATTCATTCACGAAGGTATAGCGACATGGAGATTTCACTGGCCTGCCTGCGGTACGATGTGTAAAATAGCTCCCAAACCCACAGCTGCATGTTGTACCTAAGCTATTAAGAAAGTTCCCATGATGTTTGCTGTCCGTTTGCTTGTCTTCATGCCATGTGATTGCGTTCTGCGAACCCGAACCACACACCCTTCCGATTTACTCGCTGGTCGACGGCCGGTCTTTAGCCTTCCTAGCTAATTTGCGTCTTGGTGTCATTTATAGCGCTATAAGAAACCATCTGTGTACTTCGTCGAATAAATTATCGGTCCGTTGTCCCAACCGCCTTTTTGCTTTTCGCGTCCGCTAAATTCGTACCTCAGAATAACGACGTAGTGCGCGGTTCACTAAAAAGAGGTTTGTCATCGTACGTCAGATTCGCCAGCGAGGCTGGGGACCACGCGACTTACAGGGTCGGTAGTTGAAGACCACAGTTGTGACGGCAACTAACCATGCTCAGTGGCCTGAATGTTCCTGTTCTTTGGTCAAGTTGTCTGTGAAGTGAGTGCAGTTAATGACGCGGAGTAGTGAAATCCGTACGGAATCCGTCTTATCGATGACGCCTGATTTTCACTTAGAGCCCGGTTGTTGGTTTACAAGGTGTAAGCACTTTGATGTGGAATGTTTGAATATAGACTCAGTTATTTTTTAGTATTTAGGCGCTTTTCAGTCCTCCTCTTTTATCCCTCTCTTTTCCTTTCCAAGTTTCGCTGTTTTTCTGTCCAATGATTGTGTGGCAGTTCACCATCAGTGAGACCCACTAATGTATTGTTGTTTGGTGATGATGATGACGATGATGGAACAAATGAGGGATCAGCGTGTGAATTTAATTACCCCGACTGTGTTCATTTTAATAGTGGTTCAGAAAATTAGAATTAACATCGTGCCACTATGTGTACTGATCCATGTGTACTTATACCAAAGATGTATTGATAAAAGTCAAGACACTCAATTTTTGTAATTTGCGTAAAATCACTATCTACTTCTTTCCACATCACTATAAGATAAGTTCATCATCATCATTAACAGAAATGCATCAGTGGTTCACACTAATGCTACAAAACTATGGAGAAAAAACAAACCCTACGTAGGAAGAGAGAATGAAAAAAGAAGTGGACGGGAAGGGAACTAACTAATGGAAATAACTACGGCTATATTCAAACATCCGACATCAAGGTGCCTACACCTTGCAAACAATCAACCGAGCTGCAAGTGAGAGTAAGGCATTATCAGCAAGACAGCTTCCTTACGGATTTCGCTGCCCCGCGTCATTAAATGGACTACTCACCTCAGAGACAACTCGGCCAAACAACGACAACATTCACACCACTGAACTCGATCAGCCGCCATCTCATCTAGAGTCTCCAACCACCGACTCAGTGGATCGCGAGAGCCCAAGCTCGGGAGACGAACTCGATCTACAGTGGCCAACCCCTTGGGGTGAACGACCTCATATCCACACATCAGCCGATCATCATTTGTCCACTCCGCACCTTATACCTGTCGGTCGCAGTGTCATCTAACAGTGCTCGGTATGGAAGATGACTAGATGGCATCCCTAGTAAATGACCTTACCATCTAAGCCTGTACAAACGTAGAGATTGGGCAAAACAACTCGTTTGACAATCACTACCAAACTCCCGCTTCCTGACCTCTTCGTTACGCACTTGCTGGTGACACCCGATACGAGTGACTGGAAGCAAATATCGGTGATTAAATAGTTGAAGACGGTTCACGTCGTCTAATTTGCCTGAGTGGTCAGATTTCGCTGCCGTAAAGTAATACGGCCCTCACCGTAATCGTACACACGCGACCTGCAAGCTCTGTCGCCAGAGATGCCCCAGATTAGCGAATACCGTCCTAGCCTTAGAGATGCGCGCTTCTATTTCATCCCCTACACCTCCTCATCCTCCGCCGCCGCCGCCACTGATGCAGCTTCTCAGGTATACAAACCGGTCGACAAACTCCATCATTACATCATCTAACCTCAAACCTGCGTGGTCGCAGCTATCCTGCAGAAGCACTTTGCATTTCGAGGCTGCAAAGCGCATTCCGAAGTATTTTGCAGAACGCGAAATTGCGTCTAGCATTACTTGTGCCGACTGAAAGTTGTCAAACAGCAACACCTTGTCGTCAGCATAATCAAGATCAGTCAGTCTTTCACCAGGTAGGAGGTCCACGCCGACATCTTGTGAGTGCCGCAGACAATCCTCCATTATTTCGTCTATGAAGAAAGTAAACAGAAATGGTGACAGCGGACAGCCTTGACGTACGCCGCTCATGGTGTTGAAACTGTCAGACAGTTCACCGTAAACCCCAACCTGAGCTGAGGTATAGGAATAGAGTGCCGACAGTATGTTCACGTACTTAGTCGGCACACCTCTGCGTTTGAGCGACTCTAAAAGTGTAGATCGATCCACTGAATCCAACGCACCTTTATAGTCGAGGAATACAATAATTGTTGGCCGACGATATACATGACGCTGCTCCAGAATTTGACGAAGAGTAAAAATGTGATCTGTACATCCTCTCCCACGGCGAAACCCTGCCTGTTGTTCCCTAATGTCTACCTCCCGAACTGCAGTGAGTCGACGAAGTATAATGGATGCTAGAACCCTAGAAATGACTGGGGTCAAACTAATTCCTCTGTGGTTTTCGCAAGAGCCCCTGATATCTTTCTTGACTATAGGAACTATTATCGAGTGACCCCAACTCGGGGATATGGCTTCTGGCGTCCAAACAAGTTGAAACAACTGAGTCGAAGCTTCTACTAACGCTTCTCCCCCTTCTTTGGAAAGTGCCGGCATGAGGTCATCTGGACCAGCAGCCTTATTACGCTTGAGAGCCGCAATGCAATTGCGAACCTCAGTCTCAGTGGGTGGTTCCAAGTCTATCGGCCAGCGCACTACATTACAAGTTTGTGGTGGCAACGCGGTAGATGCAGGAGGCCAGTTAAATTGACCCTCAAAGTGTTCCACCCATCGCTCTAACCTTCTGGACTTATTATAGATGAGTGTGCCATCTGTCTCGCTGATAGCTTCACTGACAGACGGTCGCCTGGGACCAGTGGCACGGATAAGCTTAAACAGTTTGCCAGTGTTTCCTGA
>QNGE01005553.1:15410-42061 GCA_008508345.1 Paragonimus westermani
TATGCAGCAGATAGGTCTACCCGGTTTATACTGCGAGATAGCCGATGCAGTATGGAATTGCTTACGTTGTGAGGATTCATGGTTGTGTGTGGGCTGAGATACTGCCAGGACACCCAGACTCAGTCAGGAAAAAGGTATGTTAACACCTGCTTTTGGTTACGTTGCCTAATTGTGGTTTTTTCGTTTCTTTGAAAAATAGCAATCGCATTAACAGCTCCATCATATTTCTCACCCTATGCAACAACACTACTAGCAATTATTTTGCCGGTTGTTGTTGAATCGCATTTCAAACAGTGCAAACAGTATGCCGACAAAATCATACAGGGTAAGTTATCCTCCACTTTCAGATTCATTCTAATCGTTATCCGAAATTGCAACACGATTCACCCATCACGTTTGCACCCAATCGTACATAACCCCAGTTACCAGAAATTCTGCCTCTCAGGGACTATAGAGAAAACGTCTGACTTGACCTGTCTAAGTCATCACAGTCTTAATCAAACCCAGCCAGACGTCTCACGGTCAGCTTCCCAGATTACTGTTACGGAAGCAGATCCGAAGCGACCATATTTATTTATTGCTAACTGTGTTAAAGCTACGAGTTACATTTGTACTTTTTTTCTCCCCAAGTTTTGTATGCGCTCAAGTTTTTGTTTGAACAAGTATGGTTACTGGCAAGTCGCCCGCACACACGAACGTACGACTCTGCTCCACCCTCGCACGTTATTTCGCTGTATTAATGTTTCTTCCTGTTATTCGTTTGCCCTCACGTCGAGTTCGCGTGTCGGCAATACACCCCTTGTCTACTCGCTGCGGTGGTCCATTTGAACTGTACACTATAAAGTACTGTACAGCACCTCATGTCTTGATTCATTTTCGTGTACAATTCACATTTACTGCCCCGTAAAAAAAACTTACGCAAATTGACTCGAACCAGCAACATTCCCCGTGTGCGCATCTCGTCTTTCCAGTGTCTGTGTTCTCTGTGGCCGACTGTCCACTTCAGGTTAGCCGATCGTTTCAATAGGGTTGCAATTGGTAACAGTGGAGGCTCCATTTCAAAGGAAAGGATTTGAGACTTTATTACTCCGAACAATTCGACGTTCTTTGTGTGTGTTAACTGTTGTTCTACCTGTTCTCTCATATCGAGTTGGTCTACCACGGTTTGGTGAGCTTGTATATCGACTATCATATGTACACTGTCATGTACACTTTCCTTCGTTTTGTTCGACCGGTGATCTATTTTCTTCCTGTAGTTTTTCTCCAACTTAAACACCATTTTCCCGTCTAAATTATCGTGTCTTTCGACAATGAACATGAGTTGGTTATCCCAGGTAATGCCGCTATGATTAAACCTCCGGACTTTGACAGTAGGGCCCCCAGCATAGACTGAAGTTACCTTTACCTCCAACGCACTCGCTCACAAAACATACGTGTGTCGTCTCTTCACCGTATGAAGCTGTTGCCGCTGAGAGTGTGAACGTGATCAGTCAATATTAGCATAATGGCAGCTTTCGATAAAAGCAATTTTCGCCCCTTTCCGCCGCTAAGTCAGCAGACCGCACGCCCCAAAACCCGCCCCGTCGAGAGTCAATGACCAAACAGGCACTGTCGACAAACCGGAGTTGGGTGAGTAGCGGCTTCAGAGTCCTCTCAGAGAACTTCGTCAAACTGGTTATTTTAGAGCATCACAAACCCTTAAAGAAAACCAGCCTAACTAACCCACCAATCCCATCGCAATTACATCCCCAACGACTGACCCACGTATAATCGTATATTAAGGCCGTGAATGACTAACAAAGAAGTTTAAACCCGAAAGTGCAACATTTGTGAATGCTCTCACAGCCGGCCATTTCAAACGACGCCCAATGTACCCCATATACCACACAGGACAGGTCGACGGGATTACCTGCCACTATCGCCATCGGTTTAGGATCCACGCTGGACCTTGTGCTCAGCCTTGTTTCATCCAAAACAAAACCCAGACTGAAAACGACCAATTTAGTCAGTTAGTATCACGGTCCCTTTCCAAGTCACANCGGACTTTGACAGTAGGGCCCCCAGCATAGACTGAAGTTACCTTTACCTCCAACGCACTCGCTCACAAAACATACGTGTGTCGTCTCTTCACCGTATGAAGCTGTTGCCGCTGAGAGTGTGAACGTGATCAGTCAATATTAGCATAATGGCAGCTTTCGATAAAAGCAATTTTCGCCCCTTTCCGCCGCTAAGTCAGCAGACCGCACGCCCCAAAACCCGCCCCGTCGAGAGTCAATGACCAAACAGGCACTGTCGACAAACCGGAGTTGGGTGAGTAGCGGCTTCAGAGTCCTCTCAGAGAACTTCGTCAAACTGGTTATTTTAGAGCATCACAAACCCTTAAAGAAAACCAGCCTAACTAACCCACCAATCCCATCGCAATTACATCCCCAACGACTGACCCACGTATAATCGTATATTAAGGCCGTGAATGACTAACAAAGAAGTTTAAACCCGAAAGTGCAACATTTGTGAATGCTCTCACAGCCGGCCATTTCAAACGACGCCCAATGTACCCCATATACCACACAGGACAGGTCGACGGGATTACCTGCCACTATCGCCATCGGTTTAGGATCCACGCTGGACCTTGTGCTCAGCCTTGTTTCATCCAAAACAAAACCCAGACTGAAAACGACCAATTTAGTCAGTTAGTATCACGGTCCCTTTCCAAGTCACATGCTTTATGTAGCTGACACACCACCATGACAGTTTCTTTGTGGACACCGGCAGTGAGTTCAGCGTTATTCCACCGACTACTCAGAAACGTCTGTGCATTCGAAGATTAGGTATTTCCAGGCTGTATATGGGAGCAAAATTACCGCATACAAAAAAATTCATTCACGATCAGCCTCGGCCTAAAGCGCTCATTTAGTTTGGTCTTCGTTATAACACACACATACCCATCGATTGTGCGGACTTTCTTACATAGTCAGAGCTCCGTTGTTTGACGTTAAAATAGAAAACCCTTAGCTCATTTAGCGTCAACTAAACCAAACACATATAAGACATGATAGTCGGGAACGGTGGTGGTGGTGTTCGTAGCTCGAGTTGATGGTTTTGGTATTGGTGTGTTTGCCGAGCTTCGCATTTGGGTTGCAAACGTTTCATCACCAAGTGAGGTGGCATCATCAGTGCGTAACTGTTTCAGCGTTTCATGCTCAAAACTGTACGCTGAAACAGTTACGCACTGATGATATTGCCTCGACTGGTGATGAAACGTTCGCAACCTAAACGCTAAGCTCGGTGAACATACCAATAACGAGAGCATATAAGACATTTCCAGCATCCGTGCCGCCATAATCATCACAAGACCAGTATTCAGCATGTTGCTCGAGAAGCCCCGTTTCGCAACCAAGCCCGACTGCAACTCCCTCACGCTGAAGAATACCGTCGTAAATCACACACCACCAAAATTGATTCCAATGACGGTTCGACTTCGCCAACTGGCTCCAGAGAAACTATCAGGTGCTATGAAAGGGTTCGAACACATGTTGGAGCTTGGCACAATTCGGCTGTCGACCAGTTTCTGATCTCTATCATTCCACACGGTTCCACACGCAGGCAGATGGCGCCCCTGTGCCGAGTATCGGACGTTAAACAAGACACACTGCTAGATCGTTATCCTTTTTGCGTATTCACGTCTTCGCTTTGACTCTTACTAATAAGTCCACATGTTACAGAATCGATTTGGTTCACCCCCATTACCAGGGCACCGCAACACTAGGGTATTTCCCTAAGACAGTCGTCACGATCTCGAATGACTTGTTTGAATACATCTGAGTAACACCACGCGGTCGTTCTAGTGTTTAACCGACCAAATGGCACGAGGTCTGGATTCCGTTCACGCCTACACTGAAGAAGTTCTATCGACCAGTCGAACTGATGCAAAGCAGCTTTACTATTTTGAAAAAATATCTTAGTGCTTTTAGCAATATTACGTTGTCAGTATAGCTACAAAGTGTCCGTTTGACGTCTACTTTAGATACACTTAGGCACGTAAGGGATTCACATGGAATCAGGACATTGCCCAGAAAAATACAGACGGCACAGAGACAGGTTCTGTCGGAAATTTTTGCAAATCCCCGCAACCAGCGAATTACTATTGCTGGTTCATTCTCAGTTGTGTCAATCTCACGCAACTTTTGATCGAGTTCACATTCTTGCGGTGGATCAGGTGATCCTGAAAGTTAAGGGCGCTGTGGGTGTAACCACAGGCCTGACACTTCAATACAGACCGAGGCACTTCGTTTTTCCCATTACCCATATCTCAGGTTGCCGCGGATATTGTCCTCCAACTAGTTGTTGGTGGTAAAAGTCAGCTCGTCTATTTTCTCTCATGGCGGTTACAGTCCCCTCAAACCCCCAGGAGTGGCACGGTTGACGCAGAAGTCAGACGTCTACTTAACCATTCGTTATTTTACTGGCCCGATGGAGAGCAGACATCTTACAATCATCCCAGACCACAAACCATATGTTGCGGAAAACGAAATACGGCAACACGTACTTTATCCAGAGGTAGCCTCAATAACTGACGCTGGAATGACACCGTTAACGGGAAGTATTTAGTGCATGAACGTGATAACGATTCAGAAGTGTGACGCTCAAGCTTAGGAATTTGTGGCCAACCAACTGCGAAAGCACAATCGTGTGAGATATCACGGCAGTCAAAGCCCGTGCACTTTTCAGTAAGTTTCAACATTGCCGTTTTTAGTAGTCTCCATTGCCTATTCCAAACCACCATTCGTGTCACAGTTAAACCTGTTTCAGCCCGCTTCTATGGCCGAATATAAATCGGGGTATCCGAAAATGGGTAGGGGCGTGCACGGATTGTCGGTACTCTGAAATCCGCGAGAATACGATTGTGGTACCCGATAAGTCTGTTAACCTTGACGTACGTTTCAATCAGGTTCACATCGGTTTAATCGAGCCGCTATTGTACTCATTTACCCGAAACAATTTGTACGGATCGTTCCACTGGGCAACCAGTCGAGATTCCTCCCCAACACACAGGAACACAGGAACGACTGTGCGAGTGTTTGTGGACGGGTGGATTTCCAACTATGGTGTCTCGATGACTATAACCACAGCCAGATGTACCCGGTTTCAGCCAGCGCTACTCCGAGACTTGAACCGTTTTCTCAGGGGTGAACACAAGAAAACTACGGTATACCACCCGGCTTCAGATGACAGAGACAAGTGGTTCTACCGTCAGTCGAAAGCCGCTTTCAAAGCCCTACAGAATCCCCAAAAGCGAACCGACCACCTGTCTCTTGTGGTGCTGAGAAGTTGGTCAAGTGTTGAGGAGGATATGGCTGCAAGGCTGCATAGTCAGTTTACGGTATGGCTCTGTGGTTACTTGGTGAACTGTCCTACCAATCAAATGCCGGCCAAATTTATTTGAGGCTACTATCCTCGTGGAAAGGCTAACGTTTTCCCTGAGGGAACCCCGTTCCGATCATTGCAATACACCAATAGTAGGAACTTTATTTAGAGTAGCAGTTGGTTACTCGTTTTTCATTACTTAATTTCTTGGAATAACTGCATTATGAAGACTGGCTTGTTGAGCACACAATGTGCCTTAGTGATTTAACAACAGGGAATTCAGGGTACACTTCGAATATGGACACTGATGATCAGTGTGGAACAAAACATAATTCCCAATACACCCAATATTATTCAATTACGTCAAGTGATTCATCCGACACGATAAACAGTGGACCACCTAAACGCTTACTACCTTGGTGAGCAATGGGATACATAGTAATCATTTTTTCAGGATGGACGAACATTTAATCTACAATAACCGTAGGATTACAAACGTATCGCTACCAAACTATAACAGTGCAAAAGATCGTTAAAAGACGGTTTAGTTGTTCTAGGGTACACATTTCCTAGTTGTTCCAAGGTCAATGCCCCATTTACATGGTCGCATGCAAACCACCAAGTTTCAGCGCAGCCAAATTAATGCACTGAACCTTAGAGCAAAGGAAGCATGCTTGAGAATATGAGGGGTAGCCGAGGTAGAAGTGTACAGTCACTTTCTGAGTCCACATACAACTAAAGATCAATTCAACGCGCTTCTGTTAATCTAGTCTGCCATAGTTCCAATGAGAAACCTCAGTAAGTTGAGACCCAAACCCTGCACGCTCGATGTGAAGCAATTGCTAAATCGATCATCGAGCCATACAACAGACATGTGTCAGTCAACACTAAGCACCGCCGTAACCAGATCCATTTCTATGATTCAACCCTGGAGTTTCACCCCATGATCGTTGTACGGCTTCTACAAAGACTGATCGTAAATGCCGAGTTAAATTCTCAAGCAAGCCTTATATTAGAAGGCAAGCGGAGTACTTGTGGTTTACCTGGATTTGTTGAACGTGCTGGCTGTTCTCTTTTCATAGCCCCAATGAGTAGTGAAATAACGACCTCCCAGCTCATTTCACCCGACTGAAGTATTGACGGTCTCAGTATTGTTTTCTATTCGGCAGAGTACTCTTTTACAACTGACTGCGAGAATGATTTATTAGGGCTCTGTTGCCTCGCTGTGTATGACTGATCCTGGGACGCCGTTTGTCATAACGTGACCGACAGCCCGTCAACCCCATGTGGAACTGCTGTGTTGAAGCATGAAATTAGCACGACACAACATCAAGTCCCTGAGGAAAAACGCCATGGTTTAGGCAACCATCTGCAATAATAGCTACCGGCCAATGTACAGCTTTCGCGCTGACCGACGACGTCCCTCGTGAGCAGGGTGAGAGCAAGGATACCAGATTCTTTATGCGGTGATTTAGTTTCAGGACGCTTCAGCGCATACCCCGTCGATCTGACGGCACGCCAAAACGTTGGAACCTTACCATGGTCCTGAGTTTTTGCCACCAAATCCCTTAAAGCCAATCATCAGTTGCTCAAAGAAGTACTGCTTACATGTCCCAGTAGCGTGGTTAATCAATAGGCCGGAACGACGTGCAGTCGAAGCGACAGCTTTCCAAGGAATAGACTTAGTCACATGAGACACCGATCCCAAGTTGAATTGTAACATTCAATCTAATTCCTCCAGAGCACGACCTAGCAAGTTCCACGAGTTATCACTGTGAGCACAACACAGAACAACCACTAATAACTGAGGCTTCTGAATCGCGGTTGCTTAAAACTGGACATTGGATGGGACTGACTGGGACACCTAATCGAGAATAATCCAACTGTCCACAGCCGCTCGCGACTTATAGGAAATTTAACGCCACAGCTGCACATATACAGACTGGTCCGTCATAAAAACGTTATTAGGAGAAAAAGCAATTTACCATTTTCAGGGTATAACGTAGCGATTACGATTGTTGATCTCCTGATGTGCAAAACAAACTACTTTTGAGGCAGTGTCCAGTAGCATACTGAGGAAATTACAGTGGGGAATTGGTCAGCTATAAGTTGTACAGTATGCACCGAAAATTTTCAATTTTCAATTGCGATTTGAAAAACTGGATCCCCACACTGTCCAAGAATGACCTTGGAGCAAGGTCGCTAATTCCCTAAGGTTAATTTCGGTCATAATAGTGAATGACTCGGAGGTGTGTCCGCTAACCGAAATTAGACTAGTTCAGCATACACCATGAGGTTCTGTGAAATCTCACTGGGAAAGCAACTTTTGGGAAGCAACAAAGAATCACACAACCTGCTATGAAAGCCTGTTGGCTCGCATGTAACATTTTAAAGGGCGAGTTAGGGATGATAAATGCATTACGCACACGAACTTTCTCACAAGTAGGCAGAACCGATATGAACTTGATAGGACAAGACCACAGCGCTCAATCTCGTGATGCGCAGCACTGAACTGTAGCCTGGAACCGCAGAGCTTCCGACAGGATGAAGACCGAAAAGGTTAGGAAACTCTAGGGTCTCAGGGACACAATTGCAGCGCGTTTTGGTCTGATCTTGAAGTGACTAGTTCATCTCTCTACGAAAATAACTTTGAGGAAAAACGGTCTGTTTTGTACCGTGTCGTGTGCAAGTCTGCTAACTAATGTAGAGAGCCGGACCATGACGGAGAGCTAAAACCATCTATAGGGTTAGATTGCTGGACGAGTGACAGTCACTCTCATGTCATATTTCAATCCACTTGTAGTCTAAATCAACATGAAAGATCGGGCCATTGTTGAATGCTCTTCAACTCGGCTGAGTTGTCAGAGGTGGTCATGGGAAGCAACGAATCCCCTTATTAGATGCAATCACTCATCCACGTCAACCATATCAGGGCAGGGTGTACAGACAACGTGCAACTAGTAAGATGACTAGCTAAAGGGCTCACTTCAACAGTCTAAGCGTGGACACTCTCGAAGTCACTCAGCAGATTTTGGTAAAAAAAATTAACATAACCAACAAAGCTCTTAGGCTTACTGTTACAAACTTTAAAATGCAACACGAGGCGTTAAAGTAAGTTAGGGAAAACTTTCCAGACATCTGACCCGACAAAGATGCTGAATCTCCACCTGACAACCGTCAATACCGATCCAAGTCGAAATGTTGTGCTTTGAACACATCGGCTGTACTCAAATAAGCTGAACGAGAGAACGAGCAGTCTTCGTTCCGTTGCGAATTACTTATACTTCTCACGTCAGCCCGCACACGACGATCCACATCGTGCCGCTTCTCAGTCCGACGACGGCACACAACGAATAGCTGTATACCCTTGTCATATCAGAAGCGACTACACATTATAGCACATTTTGACTAAATTTAACTCATACGCGGACAATGTTAGGCTAGTAGACCGGTCCGAATGAACTCCTCAGTATGTAAAACTGCTCCATACCGAAACGATGACTTCAACCGGTCTAGCATCCAGTGTTTTATATCCACACTTGGTCAGACCATCAAAGGCTGTCTGTTGTCACAATGACGCCACCATGTAGTACTCCAATCGCCGTCTAAGATCTAGTGAAATTCAAAGAACAAACTAAAGTCCCTGCGAGTGCGAGGCTTTCCACCTTGGAAAACGATCCAGCCGCTGTAACTTCAAACGGGGGTTCCCAAGCCATCAGACAACCTTTTTTTCAGTTACATGTCAAATGTCCAGATCTGAGCTCTTTAGTCTATGCAACTGATTCAGAAAAGACATTTAGAAACTGTCGAGGTGTTTCAAAGGTATTGTTCACACCTTCGACGCCTGCAGCATCGCACGGACCTTATAGGACAAGCATTGTCGCCCAGCGTAAGTGATAAATATAGATGTAACCGTTTGCCAATCGGCAGTATGTCTGTGGCTCATGTAATTACTTACTAGCAACCGTAAAATTGCTACTAATGCTGTTTTCCACAGGAATAGAATCGGAATTCACACTTTGTAACGTCTGAGTGCCCGCTCATAACCCAATCCCTGACAGTTTACTAATTATCCATATTTGACTAGTCTGAATGCCGAAACTCATCGACCAGACTGGCAAACCCGGAGACATTGCTCAAACGATCGAGCGGCTGTGATGGCCCGATTCAGTGAAATGTAGGGTACTACACTAGATAAAGCCCAACTATCATAAACCAATATTCCTTATCGATTTCGTCGTGTTGAGGCATAACGGTCCACTGAGGTGAACGCTTGAACACGAAAACTCAACTAGTCTCTGTCGTCAGCCGGACCTCTGAAAGATTATATCAGACTTACCATCACTTCGCTCAACCAAGAGTTTGAAGGGGGTGGAATTGTCGAGCACAGACGAGGACAGCCAGATATCAATGCTCAAATAACGGGCTGACCCAGCCATGAAATTGGACTGACGGTTAGATTCATACGTGTAATAGTCTGGCTTGCCCTTAGCAAGCAGTCATGCCGGGGTGGGACACAACAGTCCGATTTCCTGTGTGAGAATTCGGAACCTCACAAGCCTGAATAGGCAGTAGAAAATGACGGCGTCATTGGATTCACTTTCTCCCAACCATAGTCAGTGCAAAATCACCACCGGCAGGAACTCAAGCCAAACATAATACCAAGTCAACTTTGACTCCAGAGGTGTTGAAAAATCGAAAACAATGCCAGCCCGGCACAGTACCTAACCTGACGCCCCACTCTCGGGTTCCGGAGCACTACAAGACATAACACTAACTTGGGATCTCAGTTAAGGCATTTAAGCTGCATCATCCTTTGACTGGACCAATTGTCACAATCTTTGTAACAGTAAAACGAATATGGGTAATCAGACAGTTCAATTGTCATTTGGAATTGATGCCTCGCGCTGACGAGAGACCTTCAACACGTTCCTAGAGTTCAGGTTGATATCGCGCTTTAGAATGGATAACCATTTGCTAAACAGACACCAAACGTAATGTATAACTGCGTCACAAGACCTGTACGGATAACCCACAAAAACAAACACTCACTCCTGCGAGGTCCGACTGATCCTTGGACGCAATCCGAGCAACCAAAACAAAATCCACCACGAACAAGACAAGTTGGAGGTGAAACGGCAACCTCAGACCATACCGAGCTGCTCGTCTGATCGTCCGATTCTGATCCTCTACTATGCAAACAGGTCGTTTAAGTCCGAAACTGGTCTCTCGATTTGGGCTCGCTCAGATAGGTCTGGCAACGTCGACGAAGTGCGTGGGCGCTTGCATGTCTATGCGTATCAGGATGAACGAAGCCGTCGGTTGGCTATTTAGATGGGGAATGATGAAAACGATGGCAGCGCATAAGCCAAACATTAGGACGTGTGTGCCTGCGTGAGCTTGCGCACGCGTGTGTGCGCTTACGTGCAGGGGGCGATGACAAGAGAAGCCCCGCCAGTCAACCTGACACAGGCTAGACCAAAAGGACGTCCGATGCCCGTCGCTTATGTCATAAATAGCGGACAGTCAATCCAATCACGTACAGGACGCGAGCACGCACACGCACATTTGTACACAGACATGTTGTGCAAATGTACACACATAGTCGTGTACACACACACGTGCGTTTTTCCGCAGCCTAGGTTTGACCTAGTTACGCGACATTGTACATCAGCTCGCCAATAAGCGAGGCGGGCAGCGCTGAAATTCAGACAGGGTGCATCTTAACAATTCCGCTCTTCTGCAGACATGGCCACGACTACTTGAGCCCAGTTGGCAAGCCGTCTGGCTGAGGCAGGCCTGGAGGGCGTGAAAATAACACAGTGACCCTCACCTCTTAGATATCTCCATGTTGGCTACCGTAATCGGGCTGTCGGGAATCGATTTCTTTAAGTGAAATTCATAGGGAAAACGACAGCTCTGCTCAAATCAGATCTCATAACGTCACATAACCGCATGATATGATAGGAACCGCGTTTCCAGTTTCCCGTGTTCTGTTTTTCGAATTTTGAGAGCAACCGTGGTAATCGTGATTTCTGCTGTGAGCACAAGGTGCGTGTAATTTGACCAAGTCATATGAGGTAATGACAATCTATTAGGATTGCTGATAGGGAAATTGGCATCACCATCCGGACCAACCCACTCACCCGCCCGTTGTTCGAAGTGTGCTCAAACAACCACTGCTGACCTGCGGTTGGCCTTCTCTCCGAGCCCACACAGCCACCAGACTAATGTCCGGTTCACATTCAAATGACGCTATACCTCATGCAACAACAAAATAAAGCACAACCCACTTTCACTTGTTGTTTCAATTTGAGATCAGTATGATGGTTCTTCCATCCCTAAATCATCGACTGATCCATATGATATCCTAAGCTCAACATGCACACAAATTGTTTTGTGAAAGCGTATACCAACCAGGCATAAGAGTTACACACTTCGTCAGCGTAGAGTATGTTATCCCGAAGTAAATAAGTTTGATTCACTATGAGCCACTCAGCACCTGGCAGTCTTACACGTAAAAATTAGCCCACATCTTACATACACCGCGGAACGCCCATTCAGCCATAACTTGTTCTCACAAGACAGTTTGTGGAATACACTGGCTGCGGCCTGGTTACTGTTTCGTTAGCAATGGCAGTAACCTCTCATCCACTACGCATGCATTTCACGGAATACTTGATGTCAGACTGGGAATTCTTATTTTGTGCTTTGATAAACACATATTTCATCTGGAATTGAATTTTGGTTTTGCGATCTTTGTTACTACACGTACCAACCGGATTAGAATCAGATGATTGAGGTGGCCAAAGTGACAGTAGAATTCATTCAGAAATTCAAGTTGTCCTTGAGTGTCCGGCAGACATGTGGCGTTGCGGTATTTTTTGTAATACCTAATCGTTGGGGTTGGTAGCCATCATTTGGACTGAAATTATTCTCCTTATTAATGTGTGCATATTCTCAATTATATGATACCAGGCGCGGATTTTTTTGGTGTAAACAACTCTGAATGTGTTCTTGATTGGCAAAAATTGTCATACGGAGCCACGGTTTCTTCGGTCGGCTTTGTGTGTACTGAAGAAACTGATGCGGATAGCCTCCTTGTCGGAAAACCGATTTCAACGAAAGGTCCTTTCATTTGTTCCTGCCAGGTCTAGTCCGCATTCCATTTTTTGGTTTGCTTGTAACGAATGATGAGAGCAAATCGAAGTGTTATTACCTCAAAACAAACGCCCTTTATCTGCTTTGGTTATATTTCTCACTTGCTCAACAATAAGAGTGTAAGTTTTGAGTAAATTAGCACTGTAATGACGCGCACTGATTAACACTAGTTACACACGAAAACCGGTCACTGAGCTGAGAACTATAGTGACACAAACGGTGATATAGGTTAGTGATCCTATATGTTTATTGTGAGGTGTACAGTTTCGGGAACAAACTAGTTCGCCTCATCATATAGCACCTACCTGAATGTCAAATCATCAAGACCGGATCTACTCTATCGACTGTTGAGGACTGATATATTAAAAAGTGTTGAGCTACCGTAGTGCATTCTGAAACTGTCGGTCATCCTCGCATCCCCATTGTCCCAGTCATACAATCTAAGAAAACGCTAGCTGGTTTGAACTAACGTTGCATGCAAACTCTTTCGAATGTATTGTGGACACACCTATTGAGCACATTCATCAGAAGACAAGCTGTAACAACTTGGGGAGACCTGTAGGAATCTTAAATGTCAAACTACTTACTGGTAATTTCAGTTCCGGCCGAACTCGGTTAACCGATGGCCACGTTCGTTACACTCCACTACTCAGTCAGACATTCAAAAAAGCGCAGTCCATTTTACATCATACTCCTTGTTAAGATGGTCCGGTTGATCTGAGAAGTTTGGCATCTATACGCTTATGAACAGCCGAGATGTTTCAAGTAAGCTCAATTTCATAGAGCAGATAATCCTGTCCAGCCTAGCAGACCAGAGGTAAGGAATCACCGGACTGGTAATTCACCTTGACTAGGGTCCACTCGATAGCTGGCTACCTGTCCGTCAACTAGGTCAGCGATTGTCTGGTTTGACCCGGACTGAGGGCTAATGGCTGACTTTTCTTTGTCCGAAATTCGGGTTCTCCTAACACTTTTTACCAATTTCTTTCATTCCTCTAATCCTCGGTACGCTGAAATTACCGACTGGTAGTTACATCCAGCTACAAGTATCCTACACTGTTACGTAATTCGTGAACGAACAAAGTGAAGCATTATGCCGGAATGCTTGTGGTGCACTTCGATGAATGTCGGTGTCTCTTCTACAAACACCGAAGGCGATCCTCTCCCTGTCGTTCATTAATCAATTATCACTTATCCATTTATCCTGCCGTTTAACCTGGTTACTTCGCAGAACCAGCCTTGGTTGTATGACTTGAATGTCACTGTGTCAGTTCGATGTAATATACGTTCTGTTAGCCTAGTTTTACTATTCTGTTATAATTTGTCCCACTCTGTCTGAGCAATACATTACGCAAAGATGTACCGTCTCTGAATCATCTTTTTCATACAATCCTGACTAACTGTACAATTTCTAAGAGCCATTTATCTACGCCCACAGTTTTCCGAAGTGTTCCGAACCACCTTATTCGGTCCTAATTGCTGAACGAAACAAAACCCATTGTTGTTCTCATTTACTAGCATAATATTTACTGGTTGATTGATTTTCACTAGTGGGAAACTCTCTGGATCGAGGTTGCTTCCAACTTTTCAGCTCTGTTTCGTGTCAACTGGGTTCAAGTCTTCCGAATGGTCTATCGTGTGTCAGTCAACTAACAACAAACAGGCAGAGTGAAAGCGCCCACCTGTACCATCGACGCCATCAAAATCAAGGCATTTTATACCATTTTGTGTACTCGGGGACGAAATATGTCGAAACAACAGTTCAGTCAGCCACCTCGTCTACTCTGGCATCAAAACGACGGAAACACTGACCAATTTGCGCATCTCAGTCAACAAACCTGGGTGGCGTATCGACGAAAGCGGATCTCACCATAGACAGTGAATGTTCGGCGAATATTTTCACCTGAAGCCTACGCTCACCTTGAACACGTCCAATAGGGGTTCACTCTTCGCGTCAATCGTAGTTGGTCTTCAACATATCAGAGATAGGATACATGGACCTAGTTATAAACCAACCCCACAGTCCATTCTGCTCAATTCCACACCCTTGGACAATTTCAGCTCAAGCCATCACGAAGCTACGTGATGACCTGAATGTATGGAGTTGTGGATATGACAATGGACGACAGTCACATGTCAAACCCTGCGCCTGGGGTACTGACCAATCAAAGTCCGATAGCGTGTGGCCGTATTCCACCTGTAAAAACAATAGCCAGGCTTGTCCGACGTAGTGAGTGGCAGCACTGAGCGGGGTGTGTTGAAGCTCCTCCGGGTATGGTCAAAACAGACTCGGATCGCCGTTGTCGTCATAAGTCTTAGGGGGGGCTTTGGGAGCTAAACAAGCCGACTGTCAACGCTCCAAATTGGAGGGATGTTGGAGAACATTATTTTAAAGAACATCGGTTAAGCTAGAGATAATGGATGAGGTTAGCCAAAAAGATGAAACCGTCGTCCTTGTTTTAAATACTAGACAAACGCATCTGTAATTTGCTGGGTATGTATTACTGTACATCTGTGCCTCACCAGTCTAGAGATGAATTGTTGGAGACGCGTGCTGGACTACACTGGTTCATTCTTTCATACGATTGCGGTGACTTATGACACTACAACGTACCATTAGTGCCACTCTGCAGTTCAAACAGTACTATTGGCGAGCTAAGTCCTTCATTCATAATAACTATGTATTATGCCAGACAGCAAGTGACGCCGGAAACAGATTACCCATGTATTGGTCGATTAATCAGATGAAACTTCCGTGAAGTCGTACGAGGCCGATAAGTATGTATCCACAAATGCACATGACTTATTCACCAATATTTACTTATCCATTTTGTGATCAGGCTAAATGAAAAAACCTAACAGAGCTTGGCAATCCCATCCAATTTGCAGCTGCGTTCAGTCATATGACCAGTTAATCAAAATCACGTCGAAAGAACACGATATGTTGTGTGACGAATCCACCACAACCTGACTGTAAGACCTATTGTCTTATCCTCAACAGGATTTTGAACATGCATAAATGTTACGTAAAAGAATTGATGGCTGATACAAGCAAAAAATATCGTAAGCATTGGTCTTTCCACGTTTTTATTGATCACTCGGATAGAGAGCAACCTGTTGGACTGCTATAGCCGTGAACCCGTCGTTTTCTTTTTTATTTAACAAACGTTTCTTCTCTGTCATTGAAAGACTCATAGTCTGGCTACTATAACAAGTAAGTGACCTGCGAAAGATGTCATATCACCAAGGGGTTAGTCAGAATGCGTTATTGTGGTGGAAATCTTGATTCACCGATTACACCGACACATCAGAAGATCTGACAAACGACCAATCCAAATATCGTGTTAGAGATACAACAACAGGATTGGACGAACGGTCTCAGTGTTATACCTTCCGGCATTCGCCAATTAATTTCTTCCCTATTCCACCAAGTAGCATACAGTTTATGACTTTGCATGTGCTAATACGATCAGCCAATGGCAGACTGTGGTTTCTATAATACTGTTGTACATCCATAAATTCGGCTTCTGATCTCATGAATAACCACTGCTTACTGCTACCAGTACCAGGTCTTCTCCCTATTGCTTGTGTGGGTGGTATCAATTCACGTACGATTCCTGGGGCTATTCGAAGTCCCTAATTCTGAGTTTCTCAGTTATATCACTCCAAACTAGATCTGCACAGTTTGCCGTGTACCTGTAGCAAAATTTCACTGACCACACGTCGGCCGGAGATTCGAAACCCGAAAGTTTATTCTTTTCTAGTTGATCGAAGTGTAAATGGGAACCTGATGTTGGTACCTTCAACTGACCACTTCCATAATCTATTTGTCAAGGATACGCACGAGTGACGAGCTCTGATGAGAGCGAAAGAGGCTAGCTGGAAAGTCTATCTGAATGCGAAGGCTGCGATCAAATGTGAGTGATGTCAACTTTGAAATTAACCACATCCCCGACTAATCATCAATGTTTGGACTTTAGTTGAGCGCTCGTAAGTTTAAAAATCATAATATAAGCGGCGATAAAAGTATTCGGAAACATTAACTTGGGAATTAACTAATGAATATTGTTTACAGTATCAGCGCTAGCGCATAAACGTTTCTGGAGTGTTTCGTGAAGGATGAAGGATTCCAGAGTGGCTGAATCGCCAGCGGATTGCTGGTTAAACTGGTGGTCACAAAATATAGGTAGTTAAGGTGGAGCAATTGAATTTTAATTTAAGAACAGATACATTCTAATCGGAGCGGCAATTACTCCGACATTCATTGGAACATCTTACAGTTTGTGGGGAGATCGCGAAGGCGTACCACAGACAACAAAAATAGGACGAATCATTGATGAGGACAGTCGGTCCAAAGAACGAAGAATGACAGATGAAGATCCGGAGCGTACAACAATAACGAAGTGCACAGAGTTCGACAGGATTACACTTTATGCCTAACTGGAAATCTCGTTGTGTTTTAGATTTGGAAACTACGCTGAAAAAGGTGGCGATATGTACATGCAAACTGGACAACAGCGATTTTACACTGCTGAACCTTCTTTTCGCCAAATGAAAATTGTTTGCCAACAGAATTACTTTGCAGTCTTTGTAGAATATTAAGCCCATCAGAATTGTTTACTTCAATGTTGGATTCAAAATTTCAACACTTCAGATGTTCAAGCCGAAAACCGTTCACCTGGAAATATAGTCAACATTCTACGATCACATTAACTTCACTTGTGTGATGACCGTTGGTGAACCACGTGACGACTCGATCTGTTGAGTGCTGTGAGTTTAGTGTTGGCACAACGACTCAGAGCTTGACTGAAAACCGCATTAACCTTCGGCTCCTCGGGTTTGAAACCGGGTAAGATATAGTGAAGCTTGCGTGGTAAATTGTGGCGCCTCAAAGTTAAAGTATTTGTGCAATCTGAGCGGGTAGATGAATACCAGATGGGACGGCTCATTATGTCCCATTCACAGTCACAAATGACTGGTTCACCAGGTTCTCCACCTAGTTGACTATCGTTCGAAGTAGTGGGCTTTTTCTACAGAATCAAGTGGACAGCAACAGGCTGCTATTTCCCCCCCCCGCTCTACTTTTGACGGAGAGGTGGCACGCAAGTCACCGCTCGAGTCTGCCCATGATTTTGTTTGATACAGAGAGGAGCAGTAAGTGATGAAGTCCCGTGTTGAAAAGTACCCAGTTCACACTCTTGAAACGTAAGGTGTTTTGTTCTCAGCGTCGGTCACTGTGTTAACTTTTGTTAAAAGTTAGTGATCCCTTGAGTTTACAGATTCGTAAACATTCATGTGAGGAATGAAGTTCTTTGCTTATGTGCTCCGGACTCCGTGTGGATAGAAGATGGGTTGATTTTTACACGAGGATCCTAAGTCCCTAAACAATCAAGGATATAAACACAGAAGATACGGAAATAATGGGTGGTTTCGTTATTGCCTGATAACACCTGGTTAACCCATCTTCAATGAAGACTGCTGTAACGAGTCTTAGTCGAATTTTGTTGTTGATAAACACTACTTTGTGTTCCCCGCCTGACACCAGTCTTTTGGAAAGGTCACCGACCAATGGGGAATCGTCTAAGCCTCGGGTTTGTTGGGAATCGTTCGAACGAGGTAATCCCAGAGACATTCTGTGGAATGGAGGTCATGAGGTCTTGAAGTAGTTTCCTCCGGTACATCCAAAGACCTTCCCATGTAACCCAATGACCAATTTGCTCTCTGAATTTCAACCGGTTGCCCATGTTTCCGGTTACTGTCGACTGGCATCTTAGGCTCGACTGAATTTTGCTGAATCAAATGAGCAACTAGAGAACTGCGTGTAAAGCACTTCTAACATCCTCAGTTTTCACATTATTTGGGCAAATTTCCTCATATAACGTTCATTTTTGCTCAACTATGTAAAATACGACAAGAAGCGTTTTAATGTAAGTGCCTTCAAACAGAAAATGGTATCGAGGTAACAGTAATCATAGGACAAATTGGGCGCAAAATAATTTCCACAGCAGCATTCCCAGTTAAAATTCCCGAAAACAAGTTAGGATTGAAGTAGGTCTTCTTTGCCTACAAACCCCTAGGTAGTCTAACAGTTCGTTATCAAGATTCCGCTGTATTTGTTAGAGTGCACTTTTTAGCCCAGCCATGACAACAACTTCATTCGCAGGTCGTTGAGCCATGCAGTATGAAGTGGGACTCTCCAATATTACGTTAATCGTTTTAGACATGTTTAGGTTCTCTCGTTTCATTCCAGTTGTACAGTGCTGTAGATAAGTATTCTATCTTTGCTTGCAGAGAGAGGTCCTTCCCTTGAGGTATGGCTGGAATCACAATGACTAAATATCAACCACTGACCGAAATAGGGAAAATTTACCAAGCATTGGTCACGTGCTGAACGTCACTCACTGGATGGCAAGACCACAATTAACAAAACCGAAGTCTTGACGAAAGGTTAGAACCTCGGTAACACTAGGTAGCTTTACTATGGGTTCAATCCGCTTTGTTTTGTGCTCGGCGGTTGAAGTATTGTGTTCCGTGATTATACGTATTTTTGCGAAAATGAATGTCATAGGCATTTAATCCACCGAGATAGTGCACAAAATGAGTGCCTGATTAATTGCTTCATGCGCACTATGCAGAGGGAGGTGGCGACTAAATGATCAACAGGTTCTTCGAAAAGTATAAGTAAACCCTCGGTGTCTGAAGAGGTTAACAACAAATAACACTCCAACAGAATGAGTCAATGCAGCAAGTAGGCAACGAAAGCTGTTATTTGCTGGCGCATCAATCCCGCGTCGAGTGCACTGCGCAAACCAGCTGCCCGTTTTTGCCTGAATGCACTACATGTAGTGACCATCTTGCAGAAACTAGTCTTCTTTTCCGCTGATGATCGCTCCAACAACGTCGGCGGTTCGAGTCCTCAGAGTGCTGCGCATATTACTTCCGACATGGAAGCTCAGAGTCTTAACGATTCAAGTATGACCTTTCTCGGAGCCGTGTGAGTCACAGTTATCCATTACACCAGAGTCTGTCAGTTGTAGAGGTGTGAATCAAGATTACGCATTTCGTGAGCATTCGCTGAAACTGTAACCATTTCCGTAGTACAATATCACACGGTACCAATTTTCGCAAATCTACTAAGTGAACGGCAGTGCGTAGGTTGCAGTTCGTTGTTCAGCCGGGATTTGCCCAAAACACAAATTTAACAGTGGATAACAAATTTCAGAGAGTCACCTACCCTTCCAACTGGTACGTTAACATGGCACTGTACTGCGTGCAGTCCGTTTGCCAAGGTGTATATGAAAGTAAATTCTAAAATGCCGGTCACAAATTAAGAAATCAAAACCACCTGCACTGGGAGCATTAGAGCCCAAGCTCTGTCGAGTTGTCCGGTTATGATATGGATGATCTACGAAGATCTCTGTGTATGCCTTATGGGGGGTGGTGATATCCTATTCGGATTAGCCTATCACGATGACCCAGGCCGAAGGGCACATGTAAACAACACACACCACAAGTAGCTTGCATTGAACCACATGTGGTTTCGCTCACACACCGCTTATCTAGTGTAAACCTGAAGGAATAAAACCGGGGTTCGTGTGGATGTAACTCTGTGTCCAGCCGATCAAGGTTGTTTAGCCAGTTGGTAGGCTAGTATGAAAGTAAAACCCATATACTTCGGGAGGAAACTCACACAGGCTCAAATGGTAAGATCATAACTGACAAGAAACATTGTAAACGCAAGAGAAAAGTAGTTCAATATAGGAGTGCATAGCACTGCATTCCAGATAGGAGGGACAGGAGAAACAAAACTGTAATATCCGACCGTGAAACAAGCGAAACATTCGTCACACGTCCAAGAAAAGCTGGAGAAAACAATGGGTAGAAGGTCACCATAGCCTAGCCTTCAAAAAAATGGGCGGGCGATTTCACAAACGACGGTTGTTGCTGGCTGACAAAACCGAAAAGTAAACATGACAGACATAACTTACATACATCTAACGTACCCATCATCTTCTCGTTGGCGATGTGCTACGAGTACGCTGATAAGAGTACCGGCTGACGACACGACCGGCGCATTCGCGGTCACATTAATCGTAACGCCATATAGTCATGCCACCACGACCTATGGCATTTATGGTTTACTGGCCAACCGTATGTTTCAATTCACTGTCGCTCTTTGAACCTTCAGACGACCGTCCGAGCCGTATTCCTCCAGGTCGTCAGTTTTAAGGCTCTCACCCTCAGAACTTAACATCGACATCACAATCTGAATAACATCCTGATAACGAAGCTTCTGACTATCAGGAGTTTGTTCATATGCTTCGACTTGCCCGTACAGTAGGTGTTTCAGAATCCGATGGTCGTTCATCATACGAAAGTACCATAGCCAGTCAAGTTGACTGAACATCAGCATGGCTTCACTCCCATTCGTGTCCAGTCGCCAGTGTGCGAAACCATATCCGACCATTGAATATCCAAACTGCGCCCTAGACACTGCAAACTGAAACGGCTCAAGTATTGCGCATTCCATTGATACAATGTCGAAGTTTCACTGCAGTACACCAACACAGACAGCACCATTGAGTGGTAGACAAGCAGCTTGGTCTTCACCCTCAAGCTGCGGTTCTTTCAGACACGTCTTTCGAGTCATTCGAATAAAAAGCCAGCTCTCGCCACACGTGTCGTAACGGGTGGACCATGGAAAGATTTCCCAGAAGATCACTGCCCAAACAGCAGAAGTCCGCGCAGTCACCAACACTGTTTTTATTGATACAGACTCCAGTGTAGACTTACACTTACGTCCGGAGAAGACTGAGAGAAAAAATGTTCTGCCTGCTTTGATGTTCACACCACATTTGGATGCGCCACCACGAAAGCCGTGATCAGTCGTTGAAGTGTGCAAACAGCGTAATGTCGGCTACAATGTCGGCATGCGGATTGGGCGTCGAAACTCCCACATCGTCCGTAGCGTTCTTGTGTTGTTTACTTACGCGTACGCACCCACGCACATGCGGCTGCACATCTGGCCACCGATCTCACCGATCTAACTCTTCTCCTATTGGTTAACCTTTATCGATTCACGTCGCTCACCTTTTGTTTACTGTGATCGTCGTACAGTGGTGCAGACGTGCACACGACACTCCAAAGTGTGGATCCCCGCCTTGGGATGCAACATGTGTGCCTTAGTTCTCCGTGTGCGGACCGCCAAACTCGTACGAAGACTGAGTCCACAAGGTCGTACACAGCTACGGTCATTGAGCAACGCGTGCCCATGCCCTCGAGTGTGACGGTTCCAGGTGGATTGGGAAACGAATAATTACGACAGCGTTAAAGACAAACCGGTATTTTTAAATCCCCAATTCGCATGCATGGCGCACTTTTCAACCGTGGAAGCGTTGGGCCGTGTTGGCCGTAGGTAGCCATCACATGCAGCACTAAACCACTACCACATATGATCAGTGTGCTTTTGACAGAAAACCCGAGAAACACTATAGCTATGGCACTCTTACAGGGGTAGTGTTAATGAAGCCAATCAACCTGATTTACAACTGGAGATATTGCTCGTAAGCGAATCCACAGACATGGTAGTTCGTTAACGTAAGCCCTGATGTTCATTACCTATGTGCAATTCATTCAAATCAACGATGTTTCATGAACCCCGAGAAGATGACTAGTCTTTAGGTCCGAATTACTCTCCGTAAGAGCTTTATTACCGCAGCTCACCACTAGGACCAGAGCGTGATTCGGCCGTTCCTCGAGGTGACTGTTCGTCCGGCCTATTATAACCTCTACACATGTCCATATGGAACGGTTGTGCTAAGCGGCACGGAAGCTTGGGCAGTCGTAGGAAAGACAACTAACGTGAAGACTTACCTTCATGAGGACATAACCCTGGCATTAAACTAGCTGCCTATAAGGAGACATGTTGACAACATGGTTCGACGAGAGTGTCTAGTTTATAGCTGATACCCTATCTCGGACAGATCTTGGGCAATACAGGAGGTCAGCTTGAATTACCTAGCTATCACATAGCATTCACTTGTTCTGGTTTACGGGATAAACAACGAAACAGACTATCGCTTAGTGTTTCTTACTCCGGTGATAAATACACCGTTAGAAAAAGACTGTGTGATGGGTTGGAAATTCCTCACTGTTAGCTGGACAGGGATCAGATTTATTGTGATAGGAAAATGACCATACTTTGAACTAACTGTTATTTTAGACGTGACAACTTGTTGATAGTTTATTCACGAAGAGTAAAATAAATCATTGATTTATTGTTTGGTACTCGGTATCGAACATTTGTAACATATGCTGACTAAGGATTATTCCTCTGGTCACCATTTTCCAGCAACTCCTACGTGTCTTCATATTAGTTTACCTTACACAACACAGTTCCATCCAGATAGGCATGTTGATACCAGAACCGACTGAGTGAGTGAGGCATAGCGAATGTTGACCGATGAATCACTGTTATGTTTTAAAGACCTAAATGTAAGAGTACGCCCACGGATACTGTAGGATAGATGACTCAGCGACAACTTGATCATCTACAAACGACAAGATGGTAGTGACTGGGTTGATAATATCATGGCAATCAGTCAGACTGGTTGGGCAGTCCAACACTGAGAACTGAAGTCTTTCCACGATATTCTCCTAAGTTATTTTGTTCGATCAGTTGACCATTACTATTTAAGAGGTTTATACGACAGCAAGTAGAGCAAGGAGACATTGCGGAGCTTACAAGCAGTGAGCACAAAAGAATCGATTTGGGGATCTCCACTACAGATGATCTGACGCGGTAGTCCGATGTAAGAGAACAAAATTTTTAGAATATACATGACAAACTAATATCATTCGCGTTATACATTTCTAGTTAAACCATGGACAGTGATCAGACTTTAGTCAGAACCTTGAAGGGCATGAAAGTGAGCCGGATGAAAATATTGCGACATTTAGCAAAAATAAACCAGACAATCAGCACTACAGCGTGTGTCGACGTAAATGCGCATTGAATCGGGGTGTGGAGAGAACCGTCTATTTTTCATGCATGGCTATCACCAGTTGGACGATGGTGACTGAGACCCTGAACTTCTAGATAACCCAATCAAACGACAGTTCAGCCAGATAAATTCCATTCATTTTTGTTGTTGAATTATTTGTAACTTTGATTAGTATCCATGTGTGAACAACGAATTATCCAATCCAACAAACCTACCGTTGCCAAAGCAACAGTCATTACAATTTCGGCCCAAGACGTGCCATTGACTTACTAAAGCGAACTTTGAATTTTCATAGTTAGGGAGGATATTCTATTTAGTTTGACTTCTTTATTGTTTATGGATATGGTCGGGTGACATAATCCTCTCAGATCGCTATTCAAGCAACTTTTTCTCATTATCGATCCCATTTACTAATACATTGGTTCCCCTTCTCCGTATGTTCAGTCGGGTTCCGCGTGTGTAGGCCGACGAACTTCTGAAACCCAAAGGTCCAGCTTATTGATCAATCGGCTTATCCGATCCCGTTCTGAGACAGAGAAATATGATGCATTCATGTTTGACTGAGCCTAGTTATCGGAACAAAGTGGATTAGAACATTTTAGCTAACATGTTTCAATCGTAATAACACTCCCGTGTTGTGAACAGAATAGGTTGAATCAAGAATTTAACTCCGCCAGATGTATCTGATAGCAATTTCACTGCATCCGTAAGAATGCATACAACAGCTAGTGGTGTCTACGTAGTGAAACCAAACTGATCACTTAATGATCAGTGAAGTGAGCTGCATATGAGGTGAGCAACCAAAATAGTTCCAATAGGATCCACTCTCTTGACAATAGCAAGTTCATAATAGATTCATATCACTGATATGACCCGATGGCTGTTACTCCGTAAACTCATCCAAGTTTTCCAAAATCGGTGTGCGTATTGGTATGGGTATCGTGATTATTCTGTGAATGCTTTTCTGTCAATATGACATTTAGAACTGTGACAACCCTTTGTTGCACTTAACATAGCACAACTCACCGCACTGCAGGAATAAATACTTCTAGCGTGAATTGACGCAAATTACAAAGGTTGTTGGAATCATGAACTAGATACACTTTTCAGGCAACCTTGCAACAACGCTTGACTGAACTCCGACGCAATGGCGAGGAGAAATTACAGAATACAAAAATATCTGAATTCAGACTGAGATCTTTCAGCATGAAAATTGTCCAGAATGGAAAATAAAGTACTGCATTTTACATGTTTCAAAGCTACTGAGATGATATGCATACACTAGTAAGTAAAAAAAAGTACTAAACAACCTATTAAACCAATCAAAACCCCACTGGCAACGAGAAGGCGATGAAAGCGCCGCAAAATCTAATTCATTGTCAACTGCGAACAAGCTACGTAAGATCAGCATATCACTAAGGCATAAAGTAACTACCTACTTAAAAACTATGCACTGTTCTAATACCAACCGAAATATAACTGAAGTCGACTCAAATCACGAAGGACAGTGGTTAGTTAGCTCAAGCGACTGCGCCCACATTCACCAACCACTGTTCCACTTGAAATGGTCTCTGACAAAACGCTTTTAGTGTAGTTCTATTATCGTTCTGTTTGCACAACAGGGAAGGACCATCTATTGAATGGTCCGCTACATTCGTATTATTTGTCCAAATAACTTGTAGAAGCGTCACCACAAGATGACAATGGTCCAGCTGAATCACTCTTTAGTGGCAGTTGTTCAGGTAAGCCCATCTGGGCCTTCATTTCATTGGTTTCGATCATGTAATGGTAAATAACAGCAGCGACATGACAAACTGGTGAACACTGCTCAGCGTTGAATCAAATTTGTGTGACCTTCGACGCCGTCGATTGAGGTGTGTATTGGTGTGACGGTTGGAACTGTACACGTCGTAGACAGCACCTTTTAACAAGCAGCATACTCGATCATGTTTACCCATGACGAATCAACAGCAAATCACACGATGGGAATACCTCGACATCTATGGCATATAGACAGCCATTCCATCACTTCGGTGTCACGATAATGCCAGCTACAACAAAAACGGACGTTTATAACGTGCACTAGAGTGTGACAGTTCTGGTACCCAACTAGACTGGTGTGACGAATATCTACTCGATTCACAGCTTATCCAAACTCCTACACAACAGAAGATCTGACAAACGGTCAATCCAAATATCGTGTTAGAGATACAACATCAGGATTGGAAGAACGGTCTCACTGTTTTGCCTTCCGTTATTCGTCAATTCATCCGTTCCGTATTCCAACAAGTAGCATACAGTTTATGACTTTACATGTGCTACTACGATCAGCCAATGACAGACTGTGGTTTCTATAATACTGTTGTACATCCATAAATTCGGCTTCTCATCTCATTAATAACCACTGCTTACTACAGTGCCTCCTCGAGAAGACTATCCTATCCAATCATAATAAGCGGAAATGTCGTGAACATCCCAGAGGTGACCTCCACTAGGTTTTACGCGTCTGGCCTCTACTCCATCATGTTCACTGGTGGCTCAGTGACCTTAACTGCTTTTCTGATATCTGTCCTTTGGTTTTCTGGTTCGAGAATGTTGATAGGTCATTACGCACTCTATAAATACCATGCACTCTTATCCTTGTCGCATACATTTTCTGAGCACAACAAACTTGCTTTCTTGCACTCGTCTTTTGGCTTGTCTTGGGCATAATTAACGCGGACCAAGATTTGTCGTGTTAATTATTTCAAAGAGGAGAACCAGATTTCCTATCAGTCGTCTTATTGTACCGTGGACGAACCAGCGTATTGAGTCAAGGGTTACAACACAGTACAAGGTGTTCCCCCCATTGCTTGCATGAGTGGTTTCAATTCAAGTACAATTTCTAGAGTTACTCGAAGCTCCTAATTCCGAGTATCACAAATTGGCGTCGCGGAACTGAACTGCTCGAAATTGATTAATTAAATCTCCGTGCTGATGCGCGTGAAGTTGAGGATTAGGTCGAGAGGTTCGGACTATGGTGCAGCATTCGTTGGGATGTGAGGAAGGGAAACCAATAAACTTTCTTCGTTACCGCTGGTAGTCATGAATTGTATTCGTTACTGAAGAATCTGGCTTATCCAA